>JAFNJT010000165.1:0-18610 GCA_019649525.1 Hanseniaspora lindneri
CTCCAGTAGTGATCAAATCTACTTTTCGTCAAAACTGCTGAATTTGTAGAGCGACTACAAATTGCACTGTAACAACTGTGTACAAATTTATTTAGCTTTGGTAGCTCAGTCGGAAGAGCGTTAGTCTCATAATTACTAGTTAATTTAGGGTTATCTAAAGGTCGAGAGTTCGAACCTCCCCCAGAGCATTAAGTTTGTATTTATTTTTATTTTTGCTTTAAACAAGCTAATCTTTTTAGCATTGCGAAGATTGGTGTAGATGAATAAAAGTTCTGATACAGTAAACATGAGTTATTATCCTTAGCATCAAAAAGAGAAGAGGGTTTTATATTATTAATTGTTTTGTTTAAGATTAAATGCAATTTACCCTAAATTTTTTTTGTTTAATTAATTAACACAAAAAAAAAAGAATTATTTATTTGAAAAGTATGTAACGTATAAAGGCAATGATTTAAATGGAGTATAAAATATATATAACCAAAAACCCACCATATGAGCCCTTGAATTTATATGATGTTAAAAAAAAGAATGAAAATTCAATTTCTTTTCTTATCTTTTTTAACCGTTCTATTTTCTTTGACAGCGTCACTGAAATTACCAATACACTGCTTGAAAGAGTGTAAAAGTATCGTTACAAGGGGCAGTTCTTCATTTCTCAGTCTAAATGATGATATATATGCTTGTGGCAATAAAGAAACAATAGCTAATATGCTATTTTGCTTGTCTGAAACATGTGAAACTCCAAGCTTTAAGAAAATCAACATTCAAACATTTTTAAAAGAATGTTTTGACTTCAGAAAAAAAGAAAAGGAACAAAAAACCAAATATAACAAAACTGCAAGACCCATTTCTCTTAATATGCATGTAAAACCCAAAGAGCCTAGTTTTAGTAAAAGATTGTCCTACGTTGGGGGTAGCACAAATCCCAAAATTAAAACTCCCTGGAGTAAAGAAATTCCAGAAAAACCTTGAATAGATTCTTCAAGAGCTGCTACTACTTAAGGCTGCAAACAAAACAACAGATTCAAAGGCGCTAAATGGTATGCTACTGTACACTCAAAAAATGCAGAAGTATTTGCGATTTCCTAGCTGTTCAAGTGATTGTAGCGTAAACTCGTTATATAAAAAAACGTGACCTATTCTATAAGATTAAAGCCATCTTTTAAAACGCGACAAAATGAAAACTACCACGCATACAAAGCAAATAAAAAATTTAATAGTTTCTATTTTTTAAAAGTAAGAATTTGTTTTTTTGCTGAGATTAGTATTGTCATTTAAGTCTGGTGTTCTTAATAGCCTAGGGTCAACTATATCCGACAGATTAGTTTAACTAGCGATAGCACGTGCTTGCTCACTAGCAAATAAAGTTTGCGACAGATCAATTTACATGAAGAAATAGGAAAATCAATGGAAATGTGAAGATATTCAATTCTTTTAGGTAATAAATTAGATCTTTTTCATTTGACACAAGTGGTTTTTTTTACTATGGCTGCAAATAGCAATAAATAACATTTTCTCTGCCCTGCTGTTGTTTCATAAATCCGAGTGAGTTTGAGAGTCACAGCGCAAAAATGTTAACCACTTAGCCAGTTTTGGGCACCAAAAACACAACAAAATATTACTCAAAACTATTTTCAGCGCAAAAGCAGACTGCAAAATGCTGGTTTCGCTTGTTTAAGTAAAGTGTTCAAAACATTATCTTCAAAAATTTGCAAAACACGTGCTTTGTCTTTTGCCTTTTTTGGCGTATAGTTTTGCAATATACAGTCCATGAAAATAAATTAATCCTCGGCTAGAAATTGTGTAAACCTTAAATCTAGTATAGTCCATAAACAATTGCTTCAGTATCTGGGGATCTGCTGTTACCGTCTGCAGGTTAGTTTACTTATATATAAATGTGACCAAGTTGGCATTAAACTCCGATACTTTATTGCACGTGATCAGACGTTGATTTCTTCGAATTAGTCGTCTTTCAAAAAGTATTAGTAGCCGTAAAGTAGATGACTTCAACCAAAACATAGAATCAAAGTTTTCAACAACAGGTAACATTTAATAAAACAAAAAATATTCAATAAACCGAATAAGAATATTGAACTTTAGCATTAAAAAAAAAAAATAAGTCTATATTTTTAATATCAGCGGCTGTAGATCAGATGGTTGGGGCAGATGAATTTAAATTGGCCATCCTGAATATTGAACAGCTGTTATGTTTGCCTTGTGAATTGAAACTTATCAATGATGGCAAAAAAGAGCAAGCAGAAATAATAAATAGCAGAACTCAGCCATTTGAAGTTGTGTACGACATTGTGAATAAACCAATACAATTGCAGTGTGGATGTATAATATCTGAAAATATACAGGCTCAATATTATAAGGAAGATGCAGTATTTGATTTCCTGCAACGGTACCAATATTCAGGTAAATTTGTGTCATCTAACAGCGAGAACGAGAGCTCAAGCATAGATGATAAGAAGAACATCTATAAGTTAAAAGTGAACTTTGAGAATCATAAAGACATTTGCCCTGTATGCTTAAAAGCAACCGACTTGCTAAGTGGGAAATATGTAAAACCATTAATACAGCTTTTCAACCAGCTGGAGTTTTTGAAACACAAGTATTTTGATTCAGCGATTGAAACAAAACAAATTGCTGATAGTACTTCTCATGAGCTGATACTTCAACAGGCTTGGAAACACAGGAAGAAAGAAATTGAAGGTAGATATAACAAAGTTTTCAACAACAATGAAGACGATGAGGGATCCAAGACTTCAAAAAGAGATTCCAAGTCACGTTCTCTTTTGCATTTATTTCAAACCATCAGCATACAAGTCAAGAATGAGAGTGAAAGCAAATTATTTAACGAAGAAGAAGCACCAGCTTCATTTACTGAAAGCAGTGGCACTGAACCATTGACTGAGAAAAAGAACCAGGAGTTTTTATTGGAAAAAAACAATGCCACTGTCTCAGAAACAGGTAAAGCAACTTTATCTAACTTTGAGTTTAATTTACCCATTTTGAACACATTTGAAACTATAGATATGAATTCCAATGTTGCTGGCAATTCAACTAAATCAAGTAATAGTCTTACTAGCACAATACAAAAAGCAACCAGTTCTTTTATGAATCACAATAGCACAAAGAAAAATCACCATATAGAAATCACCAAAGATGATGAAAATAAAGAAATATCATACTCAAAGTGTTTCCCCATGTATAGAAAGCGGTCACACTTCAGTATTCACTCCAGTTTTTTTTCAACAAAGACGAAGCTGTATGTAAACATGGATATTTCGCCAGACTGTAGCAAGTTTGTGCTGCTGAGTGAACAGAAGTGGGAGGTTTATGAACTATTTGATGATTTTGATAAAAAGAAACATGAGCAGCCATTTAAGTTACTATGCTGTGGAAAAGTGAATGGCGATTATGGACGATCTTTTAACGATTTGAAAAAACCAGACAATTTGGATAGTATCAAGCCTGACGAGTCATACAGCATCATACATTCGGACTTGATAAAAAAGTATACCCAACTGAACAACTCATATGATAAAGTGAATCCTTGGGACCATTTGTTTTGCAAACTTATGAACAATTACCTCATTGTGGCTGGAACCAAAGGAATGTTGAGAATAATAGACTTGAGTCAAGGTGGTAAGATTATCAAGACGATGAAATATAGCTTTCCTATACGCTGCATAGATGTGGATTGTGCAAAAAACCAAATTGCTTGTGGCATAACAGGAAAAGATAGAACTAGTGGCTCAGAACAGGCATTGATTGTATTTCAAAAGATTGAAGTTTCAAAGAGTAAGGGCAATATTGAAAGCTTTTTCCCTCCTCCTATCACTATAACATTACCCTACAGAGATCCAATTAATACACTGCAGTTTTCCAACGATGGTTTGTATCTGTCATGTTCTACTTGTTTTGAAAACAGATTTTTGATCATATCACTGAAAAAGATTGATGAGCCTAGGTTGATTATGAAATCCATTAGAAATATTGATAACTCTCTTGAAAGTGAAGGCATCACCAGCACGCACATATTCCCTGGAAATGCAGGGCTGCTATGTGTGACATCAGTTGCATACAATTCACCTCCTATTATCTTGGATACCAAAATCAAACGTATAGCTAAAAAAACACCTAGTGAATTTTCAAACACACCGAGCCAGGATAACACAAAGATTAATGAAAAACAGGGAAATATTCATCTGGGAAAGGAATCCAAAACTACAGTCCTTCAGCCCTCAATGCTTTTGAGACTGGATGAAATAGGCTCTAAAATATACAAGTGCGAGATATCGCCAAGAAACGATAGCATTGCATTTTTGGACAAGAATGGGACGGTTTATCTCATGGCATCCAGCACCAATTCTTTCACTGAGAATAATGAAAAAAGACGTGTTTTGATTCTGGATAATGTGTGCAATGCGTACAAGCTGAGAGAATCTGCTGTGATGAAATTCAATAAAAATGGTCATAAACTCTACCTACTTGACCGAAAAGGCATTCTTTACATTGAAGATTTTGCTGCAGGTCTTCCTCAAGACACCGCTGTGACTAAGTGTAAACAGATAAATTAGCGATATATATATGAATTCTGAAGTTGTAATAGTAGTATGTGTACTCTGCGCTGCATTTTGGTGCTACGCGTAGCTGGCTCATGTGAAGGTGGTTATATCTTTTGTAGGTTTTGGTAGCATGGTAGCGGACTGAGAATTTGTAAGTTATACCTTTAGCTTGTGCTGAAAATATTATGGTTGTGTCATGTAAGCAGGGGAGTGAGTGAGTGAGTGAGTAAGTGAGTAAGTGAATATACAGGTGAGGGAATTACTAAGTGAGTAAATAAGGAGAGTCGAACTAATCGAGACTATATGTTTTGTAAGATTTGAATCAAAACCATACTTTTCAAGAAAGACTCTAGATATGTAAGGATGTATTTTATAAGTAAGTAAGACAGAATTTTATAAGTTTACGGCTTATCGCTGCACCAGTGAGGCCATCAATAACTGCACATCACGTGCCATCAACATCACAAGACAACGTTTCACGTGACACGCTTTTTTTTTTTTTTTTTTTTTAAATTCATATTCCCAGCCTGCTGACAGAAAACACCACGCTGACTGGTCTTCTGCCTACGCGTTCCTTCTGGCTAGGCCGGATTTTTTAAAAACAAGCTGCCAGTTCACAATTAGCAACAACAACATTTCACTGTTTCACTCATCAAAACACTAGAAACAAATACAAACAAACCCAAAATAGATTATAAAACCAATTCTAGAACCACAACCAACCCAGATGGAGAGAAAAAACGGGACAATTGGCCAGACTTCCGCAGACGAACTGACTACTCAGGACATATTACAGCTACCGCTAGCGAAAATAAAGAAAATATTCAACACAGACCCAGAAAATCCTACCGCATTTAAAAAGGCGCATATCGCTGCAGGAATATCAACGCAGCTGTTTATCGAAAAGTTTATTGAGCATGCGATAACAGTGCACCAGATGCACTCAAAGAAAGCCTCAGCCAATAGACTCACATATGATGATCTCGCTGAGGTTGCGCACTTTGATCCCTTTGTGTTTTTGAAACTCTTGATTCCGCCACGTGTTGAGCTGATTGAAGCATACAACAAGGAACAGCTGAGATACTGTTTCATGGATGAAAACCAAAAGGCTGTGGATGTGATGAAAGAAATAGGGCTTGTTAATGAGAAAAATGTCCCACGGGACGAAGATTTCAGTGATTCTGATGGGGAGAGAAATGATGTGGGTGATGATGATGATGATGAGGAGGAGGAAGAAGAAGAAGAAGAAGAAGCCATAAAGAAGCTGAATTTGGCGGAGAAAGTGGTGCAGAATGAGGATGAAGTGGTGGATGATGAAGTGGAAGTACATGATGAAGATATGGAGGAGGAGGACGTTGAGGAGGAGGATGATGATATGGAGGAGGAGGAGGAGGAGTAGGAGTAGGAGTAGACTGGATCATGTGCCTCGTTATATCTCTGTTGGTGATGTATGTGTGAGCTGTTTTATGAGTTGTGAATGTAGCGTTGGATCACGTGCAAGACCACTGAATCCATCACGTGCAGGGACCAGAGTTGATCACGTGCAAGACCACTGAATTCATCACTCCGGCAACCCTTTTGTCGATACGCCAACAACCCGACTCTGCTGATGACTTCCCACCATCTCCTGGCTTCTACTCAACACTTACTATATATGCATCGCTCAGCATTCAATCTCTATTCCCCTGACGGGGTTCAAAGGTTTCTATATAAACCACTGATTTAGATGTTCATAATATCTCTAACCCCCTAGTATATATATCACATGTGCACATCACATGTCTTTTTCTTAATCAACGGTTTCTATGTACAGGATTCCCACCCGTTGAGTTCACTTTTTTGGAATCAGTTTTTCTTCGACTTCAGTCAATGGCTCGCCCCCATCTCCCGGATATGTGGTGCGCTCAATGACCACCTTCATGCCCTCTGGTGTCTGGGTTTTCTTTTCAACAAGCTTCTGTTTGTGGACATGTCCGTCGCTATCAACATACTGCTTGGTATAGGAGCTGAAGTATTGATATTCCTCATTAGATTTGGTGCTATCTGAGGGGAAAATTTCATCCGTACCAGCTTCTTGGCTGTTTTTCTTTGCCATATCGTACTTCCAAGTCAGATACTTGCTGTAATCGGTGAAAAAGAGTCCAAACTTCTTGTGGTCCTTGTCATTTGAAACTTGCTCCTTAGAGAGCTGCAAATTTTGCAGATTTCGTGCGCTCAAATAGGCCTCAGGGAAAAGACAGTTGAACTGCCCCTTAGCGTCCCACACAATGTCTCCTCCGTGCTCCAGACAGTTCATATACTGATGCTCTGTGGGGTTTTTGAGCGGACCAACGAGCACCGGCAAAACATCACTTAGCTTTCCTGGATTGTGCACCGGCAAGCCAAAAACCTGCTCAAAAACATTGTTGATTATGTCGTTGGAGATTCCATGAATGTCGTTGCAGATATCGTTTTTCTTTTCAGTGGCAAAGTTCTGGATGAAAGTCTGAAGATTCTCCCTCTCAAGATCTCCGTTTTCAATCAGCTGCGAGTACAGCTCAGTGGTTTGGTCCCACCAGTTGGAAAGGAGTTTTTTTTTATCTGTTCCGTTGTTGGTGTCGTTGGCGTCTTTGGTGACGTCCTTGCTGTTGTCAGAGCTGGTCATGGCACAGTGTTAAAATTGTTAACAGAAGATAGCCCGGGGTAGAGTTAAATAGTAGGCAGTATGAAGTTCAGATTCAGGTAGCTGTGAGCTAAAAATCTCTTTTGTGAAGTTAAAAGAAGCACTCACCTGATAGAAACAGTTGGTTGTGTACTAGAAGTGCGCAGTAGATAATCAAACTACCCAGGCAACTAATAAATCAGTGGTAATAAAACAACCAAAAAAGTCAATGGCAAATAAAACAGACTCTGCACGTGCAACAGATTTATTCTTTTTATTCCCTTTTCTGGTTGCTCATTATCGCACTCAATGTGTTTCCAGAATAGAGTACTTGTTCTGAAGTTATATTTCATTTCTTAATTTGATCACTTTTTTTTTTTGGGGAAGGAAAAAAAAAAAAAAAAAAAAAGATGCGCAGCGGACTTAACAAGCTCACGTGATCTATTTACCGGAGACACCACGTGCGAAATTTCTTTTTCTTTCCAAAAACCCGATCCATATACATAAATATCGCACTAAAACGATACTCTGAAAAGTTTCTAACTAAATTTTATCTGCAGATAGACCACCAAAACAACCAACTAAACATCATATATACAACAAAAATGGGTGCAAGTTGCAAGGACGAAAAAATGGCCCTAGCTATTTGTCTTCAGAAATCTCCATGTGTGCTTCTGGAAAGAAACACGCCTAGCGAGTGTTTGAAGAACCCTAAGCTGAACAAGGAGCTGCCAGAGCTGTGTGTGGCGCACCTGAAAACGTTCCTTGACTGTAGAAGAGGAATAATCGACAGATCAAAAAGAATTTCTGGAAACGCACCGCTTTCCACCGGAAAGCACGAGGAGGAGTACAAGCGGATGTGCGAGGGAAACTTCAATGCTAGAGTTGAGCTGGAGAACATCACCAAGATGGACTCAAACAGGGACTAGGAATATGTAGGAACAAAAGTATATAGTGCTGTAAATAGCAAGCTTCTGCTGGCCGGCGGAGCAGGAGTAGTAAGGACCATGTTAATAAAATTATTTTACCGCTACCGTATTAAACAAAATTAATTTACCGCTACCATGTCAGACAAAATTATTTTACCACTACCACCAAATCTTTCACTCTGGTCATCTCTGAAATCGCGTTTCAACAAAACACTTTCCCACTACAAAACACCAGCGGCTTTCCATGCACATAAAAACCACTCATCGGATAGACTAAACGAGATTAAATTGAGTCAAATCAAACTGAATTAATAACGTTCCATTGAGTGCACTCCATTTAGTACATTCAACCGCATATTACATTACACCACACTAAAGGTAAGGGAACTACATTACATTACATCACACTAAAGTTAGGTAAACTGAATTATCTCACAACACACCACATTACCATTTATTCCTGTCCCACTTTCTCAACCACCCAAGCATGGATTTTGTTGAAAACGACGACGGAAAAGTTGTCGATATTGGCCCTGACACCAACCACCAAAGTCTCAACAGTCTCGTTGGAACTGTCATTGAGCAGAATGTTTTGGAGCACCAAGTGGAGAACAAAGCACAGCGCAACATTGATCTCCAGCGTCTCACAACGGAAAAACGAAGACTCCAGCGGGCCAAGGACTCGCTGGGAACCCTGCGATCAGAGAAGCGTGATCTAGAAAGAAGAGCCTACAAATCAACCACCAAGGTCTCTGAAAAGGAGCGCTACATTAATCGAATAAAACAAATGGATGAGGAGCAGATCCAGCCTCTAATGAAGGACATGCGCCAGATACGAAGCAGAATCGATATCCTCGAGAGGGACCTATCCAACGAGGAAACAGTGGATGAAATGATTGCTCAACACGTGGACCTTGACGACAAGCCTTTGCCCGGCGAGAGTGAGCACGACTTTCTTATTCGTGTGGGGCGGATAACTGCCTTTGGTTCGACGACTGCGTTTCAACTGGGCGATGAAGTTAGACTTCCAGATGAAAAGGTTAATATTAACGATGCTGCTGAGGGTGACGTGAAAAATGTCAAAAAACTTAAGTTACAGAATGATAATAATAATGCTGATACTGATGATGACGAGTACAGACCAGAAACACGTGCGCTGTACGGCGACGAGGAGAGTGATACTGATGAGGGTGAGCAAGATGATTTTCTTCTAGACGAAATTGAGCATACTGAGAAGCAGCCCAAGAGGCTTGTTGACGATGGGGACGAGTACATGTACCAGCAGCGACTCAAAAAGTGGGTTTCCTTGAGGACCAAAGCAAGAGCTTTGAAAAACGTGACGGCAAAGTATCCATCCTCGACGGAGTGGCTTAACACGGATCCCTCATTTAAAACGGCTTCTTTGAGTGGTGGTTTCAAAATCCCAGGCGAGATCTTCTCCAAGCTTTTCAACTACCAGAAGACATGTGTGCAGTGGCTCTGGGAGCTACACCAGCAAGGAGTTGGCGGTATTCTGGGAGACGAAATGGGGCTTGGTAAGACTATCCAGGTTATTGCGTTTTTGGCTGGACTCCACCACTCAAACAAGCTCAAAAACCCAGTGCTGATTGTTTGTCCTGCCACTGTGATGAAGCAGTGGTTTGTCGAGTTAACAAAATGGTGGCCGTGTTTCAGATGCGTTATCTTCCACTCAATGGGTGCTATTTTTGACAGAGAAA
Organism: Hanseniaspora lindneri; assembly: GCA_019649525.1. Classification (NCBI taxonomy): domain Eukaryota; kingdom Fungi; phylum Ascomycota; class Saccharomycetes; order Saccharomycodales; family Saccharomycodaceae; genus Hanseniaspora; species Hanseniaspora lindneri. The sequence goes on from JAFNJT010000165.1 coordinate 9,863, forward strand.
TTGAGAACCTAGACAGTGAAACATTGGACAAGTTTCTTATGATGAATGAAGAGCTGGACTATAACGATTATGTGAACGAGAATATAAGTGTAAATGCGACATCTGACGCTTTAGAGCAAAGAAGCAAAAAGAAAAAGCTCCAATCTGTGGCCAAGATCACCAACCATTTGAAAAAGACTTTGGATAAGATTCGAAAAGATGGCCATATCATTATCACAACCTATTCTGGTCTTCAATCCAACTCAAAACTGCTCCTATCCCAAAGCTACGACTACGTTGTTTTGGACGAGGGACACAAAATCAGAAATCCAAACACGTCTATTGCGATAACTTGTAAGAAGCTGAAGTGTGAAAACAGACTGATTCTATCAGGTACTCCTATTCAGAACAACCTGAATGAGCTGTGGTCTCTCTTTGATTTCATTTACCCGGGAAAACTCGGAACCTTACCCATGTTCCAGGACCAGTTTGCGCAGCCTATAAATGAAGGAGGGTACTCAAATGCTACAAACCTGCAGGTGCAAACAGGCTACAGATGCGCTGTTGAATTAAAGAACATAATATCTCCGTTTTTGTTAAGAAGAGTTAAGGCAGATGTAGCTAAAGATCTACCTGAAAAGAAGGAGCTAGTCCTTTTCTGTAAGCTAACGAAACCACAGAGAACGAAGTATGTTCAGTTTCTGAATTCAGACGAGCTCCTGAAGATCAAAAAAGGGAAGTTTAAAGCGCTGTTTGGAATTGATCATTTGAGAAAGATATGTAACCATCCCGATCTAGTAGCCGATTTGGGAAAGGAACCTAAGGATTTTGGAAACTCAGTAAGATCAGGTAAAATGCAGGTCGTCAAACAGCTCATCACTGACTTCAAGGCAAATGGACATAAAACTTTGCTCTTCACACAGTCAAAACAGATGCTTATGATACTGGAACAGTTCCTTAAGGAACTGGGCTTTACATATTTGAAGATGGACGGAAGCACGAGTATTAAAAGCAGACAAACCATTGTAGATAGATTTAATCACGACGATAAGATAGACATATTTTTATTAACCACTAGAGTCGGTGGACTGGGAATTAACTTGGTTTCAGCAAGCAGAATCATTATTTATGATCCTGATTGGAATCCATCCACTGATCTTCAAGCGAGAGAAAGGGCCTGGAGAATTGGCCAAACAAAGGAAGTGATTATTTACAGACTCCTTATAGGTGGAAGTATTGAAGAGAAGATTTACCATAGACAAATATTCAAACAATTCCTGACAAACAAGATTCTGAAGGATCCTAACCAGAAGCGGTTTTTCAAAATGGATGAGCTTCAAGACTTGTTTTCGTTGGGTGATGAGGACTCCAACAGTCTTTCCTATGAGCATACAGAAACTCTTACTAAAGTCACAAATAGGGAAACAAAAGGCATCAAAGACAATATATCAGAGGTAAATGGAATTCATAAACTTGAGGGCTACTACAACGAAAAAGATGAAGCGGACAGAAACACAACAGAAGACGATAGAATTGTTGGTGGTTTACTAGGTGTTTCAGACACTATTGATCATGAAAGATTGATTTCATCCTCTGATGACATAGGAAAAGCAGCATCTAGGAAAGCACGGGAATCTGCTGAAGCGTTAAAACAGCATCTTAAACAGAGTCTTGGCGCTAAACAAGCCAAACAGGGCAAAGTAACATGGACTGGGAAGTATGGGAAGACGGGAAAGATGATTCAGAAAGATGGTAAGAGTATTGAAGGAACTGCGCCTTCTCCAGTGAACAAACTGGGGCACGTGAAAAGGAAACGGGGAACCAGTTAATGTTCCATCTGATACAGCGAACAGCTTTGTTAGAAGCCAAAGCTGACGCGTGTTGTGATAAGCCAACGAGGACGTGCATTGTCAGAAGCCTCGTACTTCTTTTTGTCCTGAAGTCAACGTCTCATATTGGCAAGTTGTTCAGTCACAGCAAGAGATGTCCGGGAAACCGACTACATAAGGTCACACGATATTGCAGATGGAGTCGCATAGCAATTCCTAAAGTGTCAGTGACCACCAATTCCATTGGACAGTAAGCCGCACTTAAGTCCGTAGCAACAGACAAGCGCAGCCATAAATAAAGGAATTACGCGTTCAGGCAATCACTCAGCTGTGACCTGAACGACTCATATACCGGGATTTGCCGTATATTAGTAGGAGTTTCCTGATGATTGTTAAATCTAGAATAACTAACCAAAATATTACATGCAGAAAATGTAATGTCTAACCATCGTGGCCAGGATCCCGATCTAGATTAAATACAAGTAATTGCGTGTATGCCAACAACCACGTGCTTATCAGGTAGCCACTGAATAACAGGCACATGTGATTATGGCCACTGAATATCCAGACATAGGTATGATGGTGGCCACTGAATGTACGTGGTGGGGTTCGGACATAACAGTGCGTCACGTGCCGTTCTACTCGCTTTTTGGGTTGTTGGCTAGGCAATGGAAAAAAAAAACACGCCCACACTACCTCTATACTTTGTTGTTTAGGAATAAAATCTTCTATATAATAAATGCACTATACTTTGAAAGAGTCTCCTTCAATTCTTATTTTCTTTTAGTTTTTGTTTTGAATAAATAAATAAAGGTTTCTGTTGCTGATTATTCTGGCAGTAGAACACATTCGTTTGTAATAGCATTGACTGACTAGAAAATTGTATTGCGCTCTGTGGAATTAATCACATGACAGCTTAGAATAAATAAATAAGAAGAAACTTTTGGTAACTGAAAAAAGGAAAGCACTACAGACAGTAACTAAACGCCAATAAACATTTTGTTTTTGAATAAGACTCAGTAATCGAAAATCTGTGTTTGCTTTTTTTCTTCCTTTTCCAATCCAGTTTCTATCATTGAAGAACATGAAACCAGCAAAATATGGCCTAATTTACACCCTCTCAACATACATCACAACAACTGATTTTATTTATATTTCTTATCTTCATTAAAGGCATGGTTGTTTTTTTTTTTTTAGTTTCTTTTCATAAAAATTGGTTTCTGATTCATATCTTTAACCAACAACCAAGGTGGAACCGTTGATTTCATAAGTTGGAATTTCCAAGTTTAATGGAGCTGGTCCTCTTCTGATTCTACCTGAAATATCGTAGTGGGAACCGTGACAAGGACAGAACCAACCACCGAAATCACCGGATTCACCGATAGGAACACAACCTAAATGGGTACAGACACCTAACATAACTAACCATTCTGGTTGCTTAACTCTGTCAGCATCAGTTTGTGGATCTTTCAAAGAAGCAACGTCAACAGAGTTTGCTTCAGCAATTTCATCACCAGTTCTGTGTCTAACAAAAACTGGCTTACCTTGCCACTTAACAATGACATTCTTACCTTCAGGAATAGAAGATAAATCAACTTCAACCTTGGCCATAGCTAAAACATCGGCGGAAGCAGACATGGAAGAAATGAAAGTTTCAACAGTAGACTTAGCTCCTGCAGAAGACAATAATCCTAATCCACCAATCATAACGTAGGTGTAGTTTCTGGCCTTATCAGCATCTTTATGTTCTTTCAAGTACTTGTTGAAGTTTGGGGTTTGGTAAGTAGACTTTAAAGCGGTTTGCTGGAACTGCTTGGAAACAGTCTTGTTCAAGGTTTTGCTAATACTGGTTCTTAATGACAACATTGTTAATATATGTGAAGGCTTGTTTTTATGACTATTATTACTTTATATCAGTATACGATTTCCGTCTACAAACAATAAAAAGTTCCAATTATATTATAGTTTTCCCTGGTTTTATTTGTAAAATGTTATGTGTTTGAAATAATTTGATGAGAAAATTTTTTTTAGAGCAACTTGAAATAATTGTTCAAAAAATTTTTTTCCCAATCTGTAAAAAAGAGTACGAAAAAAAAAACATGCTGAAAACTTTTTTATCGGCGTTAAGACGCTGCAACATGGTCGCGTTTGTTTCAACCAATCAGATTTTGCATCAGTGAACAATTTCAGAATCTGAACACAGATGATAGCCAGACAAGGATGGAGCACTGGGTGTGAAACCTGGATAATGAAAAATTAAAAATGCGTATAAATCTTGTTGAAAAAATTAACCAGAGGGGTTTTTAAAGGTCCAGAGTGCTGTTTTGGAACATCCTAACAAGGTAGCGGATTTGCGCGTGACGCAGGTGAGCAGATACCCCTTGGATTGACTTGGCGTAACTTGAAGAGTATGTGAAGTGAACAGCATCGTTTCAATAAAAGCATTCTGAAAGCCAAATTACGTTCCAGAAAAAGGTGGCAAAAATAAGAACAGAAATGAGAGCAGTTTAAAGCGAGACAACTCAGTCACGTGACCACTGCCTGTTTAGTTAATATTTGTGTCTTTTGATATGTTCGCTTCCTCTTCGTGGGAACAGGCACCGCTTATTTCATATGCCAATCCTTTGAGAATTGGTCTTTGAGACATTTGCTTACCTCAGTCTATTCTTACTGGGTCATTTGTTCACCGCTATCTACTATCCCTGGTTCACTTACTTGCCTCTATCTATTCTTGCAGATTCATCGGAATACAGATGTCATTTGGCCACGCATATACGGGCCAGCCGCATGCTCACCTTGTGTTAAAGCATCCTCAGCAGACAGCTGCACCAAAAAAGTGAACCAGAAACAAGAACATAATCTCCCTGCGAATACTTTTTCACTGACGTTTCGTCAACACACTTGCACTTAGCAATAAGTTCGCTATCATGCAGCAGAAACCCCAACACAAACAGTTAAGTTCTCCTAAGTGGCCGTCTTTTAAACAATTATAGGCAGTCCTATATATAAAGTCAAATACATATGTCCATGGAAAACAAAGCCATGTTTCATGGTGTTTAAATCAACAAAGTTTCGATCTTGTCCTTGACAGAGTAGATTTGGTTCTTCATTGGAGAAGCATCATTGGTGGTGATGGAACAGGCAATGACTGATCTGGAGACACCACAAGCTCTACCTAAGGCAGACTTTGATGGCACAAAAACGTAAGGAACGTTCTTGTCTTCACACAACAATGGCAAGTGCAACAAAACTTCAATTGGTTCACAGTCAGCAGCCATGATGATGAATTCAGAGATACCTCTGTTCAAAGTCTTGGTGGCTTCGTTAGCACCCTTCTTCAATTGTCTCAAGTTGGTGGCTTGTTGAACAACAGATAGAATTTGTTCAGTCAATTCAGAGTTGGCTAATGGAAAAGCTTTTGGGTTTGGAGTAGCAGACATGTTGTTTAGTATTACTTTTGATAAATTAAGTCTAAATTCAAGTTCCTTGCAGAAGGTAATGTATAAATATCAATAGCTCGCTTGAATGGTTTTGAACGTATTTTTGTTGTGTTTAACTTTCAGTTCAGAGTAGCTATTTAAAAAATTGAAACTTTTGCCAATTATTTCTGATTTTTTTTTTTCAGATGTACGAGTTGTCTCATTTGGGAAATTAGCAATTTTTTTTTTTCAGCGAACGAAAAAGAAATTTCAGAAAGCCAAAAAAAGAAAAAAGCAAAAGATCACGTGACTATCTGCTACCATAAGTACATGTAGTGTTGGATTTGACTACACTGTGAAACACTCATGCAGCACGCTTGGGTCTTACTGAAAGTTCATGATTAGTAGCCAGAAGAGTTATTTTGTTTTTGAAAAGATTAATAATGCCACTAAAATCAGCCGATTAACAGTTTCATAGGAGGCTTGATTGCTGAAATGAACATTAAAGTCACATGGTAGTTTAATGCTTATTTGCATGCATCAGACAACTACTACAGCTCTGGCGCATTGCCAAAATACTTCATCAGATTTGCTGTAATCAACGATCTGCTGATTACAAAGTGAAAAACCAAAAAAACTAGGCCGTTGGACCTACTTGGTACACTATACTATGTACTCTCAATTTGGGGCATCTTAAGCTAGCGGTCATGTGACATACACTATTTTAGACTGTTATCACGTGCAGAAAACCTAGTTTTTGGCTTGGCGAATAACAATCAAGAGTTTCATTTTTTCTTTTAAAATTTTTTTCTGCATTTTTGTCAGAATAAAAACAAGTAGCATAAGCTTTAAAGTTTCATCAAATCATTGAAGCAAAGCCCTCAAGCAGGTATCCAAGTTCGAATTCTCATATAGGATCAATATTTTTATTTATTTATTTAATTAATTATTTTTTTTATTAATTACTTAATTTATTGATTTGTTTATTAATTTAGTTATTACTTTAAATTAATTTATTTGTTCACTCATCCAGCTGCATTTAAAAATGACTCAAGAATTATCCATAAACACCAAACCACCGGTTGATATAAGCGACAAAGTTATCATGGAAGCCCTTCAATCTTCACAGAATAGAAACAGTATCATCAACAAGATCGACCAAGAAAGATACATTGCAAAGAAAGTTAGAGACGAATATACTAAAATAGAAAGCAAAACTTTGGATGAATTTGCTGAAAAGCTATCAGTGGCCTCAAAAAAATACTTTGATGATAAAAAACAAGAAACAGATGAAATCAACAAGAAGAGAGATACCAACGTATCAGCTTTGCAAAAACAAGTTGAATCTTTAAGCAAAAACATTGCCGGATTGGTTAGCAAACAACAAACTCAGAAGAATGATGAATCTTTGCAAACCTTGAAGAGTGAAATATTAACTTGCCTAACAAAAAAGGAAAACATAGATCTACCACTACAGTGTTTTGATCTGATTCAAGAATTTAAAAAAATTACCTCTAAGACTGATTGAAATATTGAAAGTATAGCAAAATGATAATATACCTTTTAAAAATTGGAAACAAGGAACAATCAACGTAAATATTCTTTATTGATGTATATATCTTTTATAGGATAATGAAAAATCTAATAAAAAAAAAAAAAAAAGGTTGCAGATATCCTCAAAAGTGAAACTATATGCCAAGACCTTTATAAATCAAAATTAAAGCACTGTCTCCTTCACCACCTCCTGCCAAGGCTTCAACTTTTTCTCTTGAAATCTCAGTGACGATATCATCGTTGTATTTAAGCCATTTATCCTTACCTTCTGGATTTTTAATAAATGCTTGGTAGTGGCCACTTTCTGAGTTAGCTCCTTGATGAGCTATGATTGCTTGTAATTCGTAGCAGCTTGTTGGATTCTCAAAGCCATTGATATCTTTTGGTAAAATTTCACTTAGCTTTTTTTCATTCCACTCATTAACGATTTTATCATATACAGCTTTCCATTTTGCTTCTTTTTCCACAATGGTTAACTTGTTATATTCATCTTTTGAGATTCCCTCAGGAGTTTTTGCAATTGAGTTGCCTTCAATAAACTTTTGCATATCTGCCTCCTTTTCTTTCAAATAGGTTCTCATTTTATCTCTTGTTTCAATCTTTGCTTTTCTATAACTTTCTTCCAATAAATCAGCAGTATCTAGTTCAAAGGGGAAAGTTACTTTTCTCAGTATCTTTGATTTAACTTTTGTTTCTTTCTTCCAGAAAAATCTCACATATTGCACAGTAAGGTATTTTGGTAGCTTAGTTATTTTACTGTCATATTCAAATTTGGAGATCTCGTTTGTCACATCAGATGTCTTTGTTAGGTATTCTTTCAGAGAATCCTTCAAACCGTCTTGCAAAAAATTAGTTTTAATTGAAATATGACATCTCAATTTCAAATCTTCTGCTGTCTTGTAACTGACATCATCTTGATTCTTTGTATCAGTGATCTTTGTTAACAGATCAACTCTCAGATCTGATAGAGCACTTGGAACAACCTGTTCAACTGAATTCAACAATAAAGTAAATAACTCTTCAGCATCTTGTTGTTTATAAACTCCACTAGCTCTATCTACTTCTTTGAATTGCTCATAAATAGATCTTAATCTTGTAATAAATCCAATTGGAAAAACAGAATGCTCTTTCTTTGATTGCAAATCTTCAAAAAGCTTTTTTAGCTCAAAAACAAGTTCGATGTGTGGTTTTAAACTACCATCAGCGTTGCTGAAGTCAGAAGCCTGCAAATTCAAAATACAATCTCTCAATGTTTGAATTTGATACAATGCTTGTATGGTGGAATTAATGTAACAAGTATTTCCTAAATTTTTCATTCCCAGTGTTGGGCTTTCAGAGCTTTTATAGTCTTCCAGAAACGATAGATCTTTCTTATCTCCATTTAATCCTGTTTTAATTCTTTTATTACTAGTTACTGAAACTTTCTGCAAATCTTCAATCTTTCTAGCAGATGGTTTATTAACTAAATCTTTGTCTGGTGTCCCCAACACCATAATAACACTCCCTTCTTTTATCTTTTCATGCAATACAGAATCATCTTCAAGTTTTCCGCCCTTTATCATATATTTTTGTCTTTCCAAAGGAACTTTTGTTAGCTCCATAACTTCATTTTTTAAATCAATACCAACACTGTTATCTTCCATGCTCACTGGGTATACTGTACCGGAGTGCTTAATATTAAAAGACAAAACCATGCTTACTTACTTATAGTAGAAAATCTTCTTAAATAATAATTACCAAATAAAAAAATTAAAATAAAAGCAGATTACTAAAACAGTTTTTTCAGTAAAAATAATAAAATAAAAAGGTTCAGTTTTAAATCTTGGTTTGTTTTGTTTTTTTTTTTTAGTGCAACAGATGTGTTAAGCTCTGAGTTAAATAATCACTTATCATGTTGTAGGGGAAGTTGATATGATTTATGATTATGGTGTTGAACGCTGTCGGTAGTATACATTAGTTATATACAT
>JAFNJT010000166.1:0-18601 GCA_019649525.1 Hanseniaspora lindneri
GACTCCAGTAGTGATCAAATCTACTTTTCGTCAAAACTGCTGAATTTGTAGAGCGACTACAAATTGCACTGTAACACAACAATGGATTATTAAAGTCGCAGAGATGGCCGAGAGGTTAAGGCGTTGGATTTAGGTTGATTTGTTAGGCTTTACAAGCTTAGTTGATTTAAACACTCCAATATCGAAAGATGCATGGGTTCGAACCCCATTTTCTGCATAATTCTTTTTTTGAAAAATTAAAATTTGTATTTTTTTTTGGTTCCTGAACCGATACAGGCTAGATATAGCTAAAGTATATTGCAACAAATAATGGATTATTAATAAACATTTTTGTTTTTTTATTCATATTTAATTAATTATTCAATTTCATTCATTCCTTCTTTTTATCTTTTTGCTGTTCTTATTTTACTTTTGAAAATCAATTAATTTTCTTATTTCATCAATAGCTTTAAAGCTATTTTCCTTTTCCTTTTTTTTTTTTTTTTTAAATTTATTTTTTAAGGCAGTTGATGTAAAAAGCAATCAATAGTGACATAGAAACACTATTAGTACTCTGGAAAAAATAAACCAAAACAACCATAAGTACTCTGCAAAAAAACAAACCAAACACCGTCATAATTACTTTATTAGAAATACATTTGTGCAGATGGAAGTTTCTGGATTTTTTTCAAGCAATCTGCTCAGCAATGATGAGTATAAAAATCAAAAGAAACAGAACCTTCAGTCACCAAACAAGGGATCTTCAGTAGAGAAACATGAGTGCTTTCCAGATCCTGTTGAAATGAATAAAGGTATACAAGAATTATTGAAAGATTTTAACGAGACAAACAAAAAGAAAGAAAACAAAACAACTAATCAGGTTACCAAACCGAAAAAGGTGCCTACAACAGCTGAGGTTTATGAAAAATATATTCATTTTAAAAACCATATACTATCACAATTTGTAGAGTATGACAAGTTTATGGAATCCTTAAACATAGCCAGCGAAACAGCAGTTAAACATACACAATCATCAAACAATACAAAGACTCCTGCATCTTCTTCCACCAAGAAAAGTGAAAACACGGAGTCATCGGTTACCACTGCTGCTGCCAACAACTCTCCTGTGGCAAACACTGAAGAGCCTAATGTCAAGAGAGTACCACCAATGACTCTAACAGATACGTATGTTTTATTTACTGATATAAAAACAAGCTTCAAGTCTACAAAGTTTTCAGATTTTCTCAAGATAACAACCAGCGGTTCTTCAAATACAAGAAAATGGTACCGGAAATACTTTAGATACTTTTTTGTTGTCGATGGACTTCTTCAATTCATTGATCCAGAGCATAAATTGCCTATAGAGGTGCTCAAAGATTTTGAAGATTTAATGATTCAAAAAGCTATAACTCCCTTGCCTGGCTCACAAGACAAACTGGAGGGAGAAAATGATGAAATAAAGACCACTGAGGATGAGAAATCATCAACTCCTTTGGTTCAGCAACAAAATCTCAACAGATTCAGTCATGAAATGTTTTTGAGTGGAACCAATATGAACGGTTACTCGATTTTTATGACCAGTGTTAAAAAAGAAGATTTTTATGATTTCGTGAAGTCCTTGCACCAAAAGATTATTGCCAAATATGGCCCTTCTTCTATCAACCCAGAACTCAGTGATAGCTACATTGATGTTGTTTACGATAAGCTGTTGGGAACCAGAAGACCGGAACCCTTAATGGCTCTGCAGGAATACAAGTGTTATAACTCAAATTGGTAGGTCATATATATTAGAGACAGTAAATCACATACGTTTCATCGCAGTGTAGCGCTTTAGAAAAGACAAGTCAACAAGCCGAAAAGAAAGAAACAGAAAAGAAAAGACAGAAACAGAAATCAAACAGCAAAAAAAAAAAAAAAAGAAGAAGAAGAAATAAAAAGAAAAACCATTTTAACTGCAGTTCATTGATCCACAGCAAGTGCAACTCGTGCTGTGAAATCAGGTATGCCAAAAAAGCAGATAACCATCGCTACCATGTTCTCCAATCGCAACTAAAAATCATCAATCAAACACCCTCATAAAGGCAATAATATACTGCATAATAGTGAAGCCTTTAATTACTTCTGAAAACAACCACACCAATACAACCCATTAGTCCTGTTATACATGGTGCTGTGTGGAGGAGTACTCAGTGATTGAATCCGTCTTTTAACAACCGGAGATTGCGCTACCATATCGCCAACACAACCTTAGAACAGATCCTTAAAGCTACAATCTTAGTCCAGATTCCAGAAAATTAGTGCTGAAGTAGAGCCAAAATTATAAAAAACGTTTATTAAATGTCTAATAGCAGAAAATAACAACTCCAAAAGGGAATCACAGCGTTGAAATGCAGTCTACCTGTGGTGTTGAATGCATAATTTGGCTGGAGCCAACAGAAAACGCGTTAGGAGTCACGTTACATAACTTACCCGGACAAATATTTCTTGCCGAATTATGAGTTTCAGAGCTATTAGATTTTTGACTCTCTGCATACTTGTCACCCAGGAATCTTGACGATCTTTTGCTTGTAAATAAAGAGCTAACAACAGATGATTCTCGCTATATATCTTGCTTATTTTCAACGTTGAAAACATGTGAGTTAAAACTAACTAACCATTGTTAGCACATAAAACCCATCTATTTTCTATGGTGAGCACGCTGCGGACTTAACAACCCACGTGACCTCTTATGCCGCACACAAGAACTTCCAAACAAAAAGGAAAAAAACGAAACTGTGGTGGAATAAATGTAACCAGCACACGTGACTCAATCGGAGATACAACAATCAGCCGCCAGCAAGCATAGCGCAACCACTTTAAAAGAAATCCTATGACAATGGTAAGCTCTCTGTGCTTTTAAGCATCATTTTTACCCACAAGTGCAACTAATATATGCGAATCAATTACCCAAAACAGCTAGTTAAAACATGCGATTTGGTTTTCGTGGTGGTTTTTTATAAACGGAGCTGTTGCGGTTCTTTAAATTACGTGCCAATATATTGACTCAAAAAATCATAGCGGGAAAAAAAAAAAACTGTGGGTAAAAACGCTTCCTTACTGTCTTGTTTTTATTAAATGATTCCAACATTTTTCACACTGTGAATCTACGCTACCCTGCTCAGGAACTATTTCCGTGCCTTTTTGTTTTATTTCTTCCCCTCCATATTTTGAGGAATATTTTTTGATTTTAGTAATTTCCACTTACACAATTCAGGAAAAATTGTGGTGTTGATTTTATGACTGCAAGGAACTTATCTGAGTACATTTAATTTAACAAAATGTGCAGGTGTGTATTTAAAGGTGGTATAAAAAGAAGCTACTGCAAACATGAATAAGCAATGTTAGTGTATTTAGTGAACTTTTTTTTTACTCTGACGACAGTACAAAAGACTGTTACAACCACAGTAACATAACATATCGTTATAACCACATAAACATAACATATCGTTATAACCACAGTAAAATAACACAGAATGCCTTCCCACTTTGACACCTTGCAACTCCATGCTGGCCAGGATCCAGCTGACAACAGCGGAAGACCAAGAGCCGTTCCTATATACGCCACTTCCTCATACGTCTTCAATGATTCGAAGCACGGAGCCCAATTATTCGGTCTTGAAACCCCAGGTTACATTTACTCAAGAATAATGAACCCAACAAACGATGTTTTTGAAAAAAGAATCGCTGCTTTAGAAGGAGGTGCAGCTGCTTTGGCTGTTTCTTCTGGTCAAGCAGCACAGACAGTTGCCATTGCTGGTTTAGCTCATGCTGGTGATAACATTGTCTCCACTTCTTTCTTGTATGGTGGTACTTACAACCAATTCAAGGTTGCTTTCAAGAGATTAGGAATTGAAACCAGATTCGTTCAAGGTGATAAGCCAGAAGACTTTGAACAGTACTTTGATGAAAAAACCAAGGCTGTTTACATTGAATCTATTGGTAATCCTAAATACAACGTTCCAGACTTTGAAAAGATTGTTGCTGTTGCTCACAAGCACGGAATTCCAGTTGTCGCTGACAACACTTTTGGTGCTGGGGGTTACTTTGTCAGACCTTTTGACTTTGGTGTTGATATTATTACTCACTCAGCCACTAAGTGGATTGGTGGTCACGGGTCCACAATTGCTGGTGTCGTTGTTGACTCAGGTAAGTTCCCATGGGCAGACTACCCAGAAAAGTTCCCTCAATTCTCTAAGCCATCTGAAGGTTACCACGGTTTGATTTTGAACGAAGCTTTCGGAAACCTAGCCTTCATTGGTCACGCCAGAACTGAATTGTTGAGAGATTTAGGTCCAGCCTTAAATCCATTTGGTGCTTTCTTATTATTGCAAGGTCTAGAAACCTTGTCATTAAGAGGTGAAAGACATGCTTCCAATGCTCTAGCATTAGCCAAATACCTGGAATCTTCCCCATACGTTTCCTGGGTATCATATCCTGGATTAGAATCCCACTCCCACCACGAATTGGCCAAGAAATACTTGAGAAACGGATTTGGTGGTGTTCTTTCATTCGGTGTTAAGGAACTACCTACCAAGTCTGAAGATCCATTCAAAGCTTCTGGTCCACAAGTTGTTGACAACTTGAAGATTGTTGCTGATGTTGCCAACGTTGGTGACTCCAAATCCTTAGCTATCTCACCATGGTTCACTACCCACCAACAATTGGGCGATGAAGAAAAAATTGCTTCTGGTGTCACTAAAGATTTAATCAGAGTTTCTGTAGGTACTGAATTTATTGATGATATTATTGGTGATTTCGAACAGGCCTTCAAAACTGTTTTTGGCGACCACGTTCCAAAATAAATTTTGATATTTTAGGTCATATGATCATAACCTAGAACCTCTTTTATGTATATAACAGGTTTGAGTACCTTGTTTTTGTTATAATGCAGTTTATATCCTTGATGGACTTCCAAATATTTTTTTCATTTTATTTTATTTTTTTTTTAAAAAAAAAACATAATTTTTTGAAATCATATTTTCTTTTAATAAATTTAAATTTTTACTTTATCCAATAAATAAATAATAAATAAATAGTCATATTGTGAGAAGAAAACTCACCCTTATATAATGTATAGAAACCAGAATCTTTCTGCCTGCATTTTTAAATATCATGTTTGCTCAGCAATGGATGCGGATCAATTTCATTTCAAAATATATTTAGTCCCTTTTCTTGCAAGCATAAAGGAATCAAAACTTTGACGTGCTGATCTATTTCTTAGCCAACTTGTTTAGAGCAGAACCAGCCTTGAACCATTCGATTTGTTCCTTGTTGAAGGTGTGAGACAATTCAGTGGTCCATGGAGCAGATCCATCAGCAGGATGAACCTTCAAGGTTAAGTTCTTACCTGGAGCAAAAGTGGTTAATCCCAAAATATCAACAGAATCTTCTGGTTGAATCTTTTCATAAGCAGAAGTATCAGTGAAGTTTAATGGCAACAAACCTTGCTTCTTCAAGTTTGTTTCATGGATTCTAGCAAAGGACTTAGTGATGATAGCAAAACCACCCAAGAATCTTGGTTCCAAAGCAGCATGTTCTCTGGAAGAACCTTCACCAAAGTTTTCATCACCGATGACAACCCATCTAATGCCTTGGTCTCTGTAAGCAGCAGCAACATCAGGAACAGCACCGTATTCACCAGTGTATCTGTTCTTCAAGGTGTTAGCCTTTCCGTTTTCAGCGTTAATAGCACCGATCATGTAGTTGTTAGAAATGTTTTCCAAATGACCTCTGTACTTCAACCATGGACCAGCCATAGAAATATGATCAGTGGTGGTCTTACCTAAGGATTTGATTAAGATTGGTAAACCTTCAGCATCCTTACCATCCCATGGCTTGAAAGGCTTTAGTAATTGTAATCTGTCAGAGGTTGGAGAAACCTTAACTTCAACAGTAGATCTATCAGCTGGTGGGGCTTGGTAAGTGTTTTCACCCTTGTCGTAACCCTTGGTTGGTAAACCAGAGAAACTGGAAGGTGGCTTCAACAAGAATTCGTTACCATCGGCATCTTTTAACTTATCCGTCAATGGGTTAAATCTCAAATCACCGGCAATGGCAAAGGCAGTGGTAATTTCTGGAGAAGCAACAAAGGAGTGAGTGGCTGGGTTACCATCGTTTCTGGAAGTGAAGTTTCTGTTGAAAGAAGAAACAATGGTGTTCTTGTCACCCTTCTTGATATCCTTTCTGTCCCATTGTCCAATACATGGACCACAGGCATTGGCTAAAACGGTACCACCAAATTCCTTGAAAGTTTGCAATTGACCGTCTCTGGCAATAGTGGCTCTAATTTGTTCAGAACCTGGAGTAACAGTGAAAATGGTCTTAGCCTTTAAACCATGGGAAGCAGCGTCCTTGATGATTTCGGCGGATCTGGTCATATCTTCGTAGGAGGAGTTGGTACAGGAACCGATCAAACCAACCTTGACATCTAATGGCCAGCCCTTTTCGACAGCAACCTTCTTCATTTGGGAGATTGGAGTAGCCAAATCAGGAGTGAATGGTCCGTTGACGTATGGTTCTAATTCAGACAAGTTGATTTCGTATAATTCATCGTATTCACAACCTTCATCGGCCTTCAAAAAGTCGTTTTGGTATAACTTGGCAAATTCAGCGATTTCAGATCTACCAGTGGCACCCAAGTAGTCAACCATGGACTTGTTGAATGGGAAAACAGAGGTAGTAGCACCGATTTCAGCACCCATATTACAGATGGTGGCCATACCGGTAGCAGAGAAAGTTTCAACACCGTCACCAAAGTATTCAACAATCTTACCAGTACCACCCTTGACAGTGGTCATACCAGCCAATTTCAAAATGATATCCTTTGGAGAAGTCCAACCGTTCATCTTACCAGTCAACTTGACACCCATAATCTTTGGAGCCTTCAATTCCCATGGTAAGTCAGACATAACATCAACAGCATCAGCACCACCAACACCAATGGCAAGTTGACCTAAACCACCAGCGTTTGGTGTGTGGGAGTCAGTACCGATAATCAAGGCACCTGGGAAAGCGTAGTTTTCCAAAACAATTTGATGGATAATACCGGATCCTGGACCCCAGAAACCCATGTTGTATTTGGAAGTGGCGGTAGACAAGAAATCATAAACTTCTTTGTTCAAGTTGATGGCTCTGTCCAAATCCTTTTCTCCTCCTAGCTGTGCTTGAATCAAGTGATCACAGTGAACAGTGACTGGCTTGGCTACTTCTGGTAAACCTGCTGACATAAATTGCAGAATGGCCATTTGGGCGGTAGCATCTTGACAGGCCACTCTGTCTGGTCTCAACTTCAAGTAGGAAGATCCTCTGATGATTTCTTGTTCATGTGGCTTGTCTAAATGACCGTACAAAATCTTTTCAGCATAGGTCAATGGTCTGCCTAGTCTTTCCTTGACAATCTTTACATTTTCAACATTGTTTTTGTAGTTGATGAAGGAATGAGATTCCAACAAATTTTGGTGAACCTTAGAGTCTCTGGTTAGAGTTCTCTTAGCTGTGGCTCTAAAAGAGTTAAATGAAGAGGATAACATTGCTTGTTGAAAACTAAAAAAAAAAAATGCTTTTATGTTCCCTTCTTTTCAAACTTGTTCTGGTTTGCAAGTAGATGTTATTTTTTTGTTGTTTTAATTTATTTCGAATAATAATATCAAGAACTAAACCTTGCTATTCTGAACATATGATTCTAAATAATAATATGTGAAAAATCATTTCTGTATTTATATATTTGTTGTTGAAATGAGCACAAAATTTTTTGAAGATAAATGAATCAACTTGCCCTTTGGAAAAAAATTCAGGTCAGTGAATGGCAGTGTTGGAAAGATTAGTGAGGATGAAAGTCATTCATTTCCGAAGCAGAACTATTGCGAAAAACGGGAAAGCAAAAAAAGAATAGCGTAAAACGGAAAAAAAAGATTTGGTCACGTGACATATATTTTAGAAATTAATTCGGTAGCGGGTGAGTGAGTGAGCAGAATATATAGTACCCCAGAATCAAGCTACTTCTCTGTATGGCATGAATGTTGTAAAGTTAGATGCCAAAATGGCTTCATTTTGACGGATATCAAATTGAAAAACAACGATTGCATTTAGGTCACATGATTTTTTGTTTACAGCTTGTGATTATTTATGGGATGGATTGATTCTAGGCTGAAACAGAGTGATTATATGGGATGTGCAGAAAGGATTATTGTTATGAATGTTTTGGATTCAGAAATATGTTTCAAATACGCGACAGTTTTAAGAGAGGAACACAGTATGTGTGTTTTTTTCTCTTTTTCTCTTTCTCTGATTTTGTTAAATGAAATTATACTTTCAAATTTGTGATTCTTCTGTATAAAGTGTGTACATATATGGCATACTCATATTGGCGGGAGCGTTTATAAACTAATATGGAATACCATTGGTCAATCTTTGGAACTCATCATAACCTTTTGTAAAAGTGCTTTCGTATGATCTTGCTATCTTGGCCTTCATAAACTGCGAGGCTTCCAATTCAGTTTTATCCAGAGCCATTCTGTTCTGCAAATGCTTAATAGTTTTGCCCTTGAAACATGGAAGGTTACTATCCAGCATTGGCTCAATAGTGTTCTGCAAAAACTTATAATGTTTTCTCAAAGCCAAAAATGCCTTGACAGTGAGTCTTTCAAAGAGCTTAAAACCGAGAGCATCTTTCGACCCACCCAAAACCCTAATCATCTCTTTCGTCAGTTTGAATGGAACAGCTTCAAACTTAACACCTCCAGGAACAATATCAAAGATAAAACCAAAATCAATGTGCAAAATATGACCAAAGTCGTCATACATTATGTTACCATTGTGTCTATCTTTGAACTGCAGCAAGTAGGAAATGACACTATAGCCGGCCAAGGATTTGATGAAGTTCAGTCTAGCAGCTTCAAAAGCTGTGGAATTTTCATTTCCAAATTTAGACACAAACCACTCATATAACCCATTGACAGCTTCTCTTCCCAACATATCTCTAGAGATAGAATGTGGCAACACATCAATAACACCACAACCACCATCTGTGGCAGTGACTCTATAAGGGAAAACATAAACGTCCAATCCAACTTCTAACCAAATGTTTTTGCAACAGTTGATCAATTGCAAAGCCAAAACATCTTGTCTACAGTCATCTCCAACTTTGAATATAGCGCTCTGTAGTTTGGTCACTGGCGTTCCATCAGCAGCCTTTTTAGCAATCTTAAAAGTAGCCATGAATGGTGCTTTTGCATGTGACTGCAATGGCTTACCAGACTTTCTATCAATATCAACAACAACTCCATCAGGGTTTGATGGTAAATAAACCCCCGGTGCCACTTTAATTTTAGCCATTTCTCTATCAATTACCTGTTTTTTTTCTGGTTTGGAATACTTTATGTAATCTTTCAAAGTACCTGAAATATTTGTAACTTCAGTGAAGAAAGAAAATTCTTTGTGGTAAAAAGCCAATGCTTCCTTGTCAAAAGATTTTTCAAGCAAATCTGTTATAGTGTACAGTTTTGGTCCTAACACTGGATCTATTTCAGTTAGATTCTCATCTTTAAATTTATTTGCTTTCATGTTCCAAATGATCTGGTGTGCAAAGTAAGAGTTTATCATTCCACTATCTAGAATAAATCTTTCAACATATCCGTTATTGTCATATCTTAAGCACTGAACAATTTGTGGAATATAGAAAAATGTTACCTGAGAGCTATAAGATTCTAGAGATTTCATGAAGTATTGCAATATTATAGGCAATGTTTTTGGTGACTTAACAAATTTGCTGTATTCACTTACAGGCAGCAAATAATTAATAGTGGACATCGGATCAATCTTGTCAAAAAGTGTACCATATTTTATCAAGTTAACTTCATTCAAAAACTTTAAACCATGTCCATAAAATTTAGCTGCCCTAATAGGATTTTCATTAATCAAATCACCAAAAACTTTCCACATTTGAGTTCTATCTTTGTTCAAGTTACTACCTACACCACCTTCACCTAGATATCTATCAATCAAATTAGCAGCTAATCTAATGTCAATTTCGAAACATGCTTTAACAGTTGCAGCATCTAGTTTAGGTAAAGATAAAGAGGAACTGTTGCTATATTGAGCGCCAATAAAACTTTCTTGCCAGATTGAAATGGTGTACAATTCATGTGCTAAGAACATTTGTAAAATTTTTATTTCATCTCCACAAGATGCTTGTAAAAATTTAAAGTAGTCAGAATGTGAGTGGAAATCTTTGACAACAAGAAGTTTGTAAATGCTTCTTAGGCTGTAGTACAGTTGATCCCATTCCAAAGCGTCGTTACCAAATGGCCATAAGGATTTACCACTAAACATTTTGAGACAATAAGTGGTGATTTTGTTAACCAGAAATCCTATATTTTTGCCAGTCAACAATGTTTCTGTTGATGTCTTTGCAATTCTTTTGAAACAGCATTCAATCAATTTATAGAAAACTTTGAAAAGTCTTAGTTTTAAAAATTTCAAACTTGGATGAATGTTAAGTGCACTATTGCTTTCAAAGCTATTCAAAGTAACTTGAATAAATTGAATAAAAGAATCAGATAAAGAACAATACTCAGTAAATTGTAAAGTTTTAATAGCCAACTCCTCAATAAAACTAAACAACTGCAAATAACCCCTGCTTTCTTCCAAAAGACTTGTGGCAATTTCAATCACAGCTGGAGTATCACTTGGAGTATATTCCATTATGTCTTCTTCACAGGAAATAATACCATTATTAGAATTTAAGATAAAGTCTGGCTGGTTGATATGGTTTTCCCAAATTTTAGTTAGCTCTGCCAAGAACAAACCGCTTAATTCAGGTTGATAGGAAATTAATTTTTTCCACACAGTGATACCATATAAAAGATTGTCACTACCGGTTCCTTTAAAGAAAGAGACAGTAATCAAATCAGATAAAATGCCTGCAGTATTGCAAGACAAATTGTTTTCTTTACTTTCATATACTAATTTGGAACAAAGATTTAAAAATGTTGGAACTGTTTCGTGAGATAAATTCACTTCTGAACTTTCTAACTGGTCACCAAGTAATCTGTTTTTCAAAAGACAGTATTCCGTCCAAATTAAGTTTCCAGGATGCATCTGGTTTAGAGAGGAAGCAGTAAAAAATTCAATGGTCGTGTCTAATGAAGTCCATGTGCTATTGTTGGTCAACAAACTGTGATCAACTTGTTGATTCAAAAATGTTTCTGGATCAAACTCACCTCCATTTAATGAGTTTGCCTTACTTCTAGCGAAAGATACACCGTAATTAAATCTATTAAGTTTCTTATAGTTCGTTTTGCTTTTTGTCGCAACGTACTGGTGCAATGTAGCTTTTGTGATATCAGGAGTTCTGGAAAGTAAGATGTCAAACCATGATGAGCAATGTTGCTCATAGTAGCTAAGAGTGTCCTTTCTCCAGTGTTCTGACAAAGGTAATGAGACTATATTTTCAGAATCGACTTCGTAGTCCACTAACAATTGGTATTTATTTTTGCTAACATCGTAATAACTTTGATATAGTATTGCTAACAAATCCAAACACAGAAAAATGCTTTTCTTGACATTTAAAGCCTCTGGCAAATAACCAATCAGTTTATCAGCAACAGAGTAAGCTGATTTTTGAACGTCTTTATCTCTTGAACATATCAGTATCAATAATGAGTTTAAAATAGCAGAGTATCTTTCAAGTGGTAAGAAAGTTCTAAACCTCTTTGAAGAACAGATAGTGTGGCACATTTTCTTGGCAAAGTTTTCAAAAAAGTTTCCAAAATCATTTTTTATTGAATCATCGTATTTGTAGAGCAAAGTAGATTTGATAGCAATTTCAGGTGCAATAACCAATCTTTGTGATTCTAACAAGGTAACTGCAGTTAAGAAAAGAACTTCAACTTTATTCAAGGAGCTGGACACACCAAAGTTAGTTTTGATTGATTTTTCTTGAACAGCAATGATCTTTGAGCTAACCTTTCTATGCAGGACACTGTTTAGTTTATATGATGTCTCCAAAGTGCTTCCTGGTGTGTATGCAGCCAAAGATGGTGTATTCAAAGCAATAATGCTCAAGCTGTTAGTGTTTAAAATGGCACTGGAGTTGTTACAATTTATTACAAGTTTCTTTTTGTAATCATAATAAAATCCATGAGTAGCTAAATTAATCCACACATCTCTTAACAATGCGGAATAATGCTCATTCAAAGCGATAATCTTGGATGGATCTGTAGGTAGCATTTCAGACAATACCAAGAGATGCTCTGCTAAGGAATAGATATTTTCGTCGTCCTTGTTTAAATCACATTTTTTGTTAGTTTTTTCTGATCCAATGGATGCAATACTTTCTAACAAAAAGTTCAAATACTCGTTGTAAACGCTCTGCTTATGCTCAACAGATTCTCTTAAAGTTCTGGAAATATGTAGCTTTGTTTCCAACAGCAATCTTTGTTGCTCAACAGTATCTACCTTGGCATCAAGGGATTGCAAAAATTTGACAATCAAATTAAACTCATTTTTTTCCATGACCAAAGTTAAACTTGCTAAATTTCTTAAAATTATTCTATCCAACTTGGAATTAATAGAATTGTATTTTTGAATTAAAATTGTCAGTATTAAACCAGAAACAGAGTTGTCCTTGTAGTTGGCAGCAATAGAGACCATTGAAACCACAACCTTTTCTAATTGGATCTCTTCTTCATCAAGAGAAGCGTCTTTGGAATCATGAGGTGGTTTATTGGAAGATAACAAAGATCCATGAGAAGCTGCAATTGACGCTTGAGATGTAACACCTATATCTTTTTGCTTAGTCAACAACTTAAAAAACTTGCTTTTTTGTTCACGCAATACTATGCCGTTTTCGTTCTTCATGGATGTTGAAATTTCTTGGCCTAGTGTGCTTGTCAAGGTCATCTTTCTCTTTTGAAGATATTTGTCTCTGCCATCTCCTAACAAATTACTGATATCATAAACAGAACCAACGACAGTATCCTCAGTCAAAGCTGGCAACCCATTTGAAAAGATTTTAGAGACTCTTTCAACAAAAGAAGCACTTGCAAATTTGTTGGAAATCAAAACAGGGAAGAAAGATACCAACTCAGATGTGATAGTTTCGCTGTAGTAGTTCAATAAACAAGCAAAACTGACTACAGTTGATAAGTAGTCATCGCTGGGTAAAAAGGTATCTATGGTGTAGTTTTTGATAAATTCCTTTAAAACTTCAACAGCGGCAGAAACAATCTTTTCACTGTAAGAAATCAAACTCAAAGAACATGTTTGCAGTAAGATATCTTGAATCAAGAAATAGCTGTTTATCGACTGGAAGGAAGAGACATCCACAGGGAAGCTCTGGAAAAGCTGCAATTTTTCCAGGGATTGGTAAAGAATATAGGTCAAGAAAACGTGATTCTTGTCAAAAATTTCTAGTTTATCCTCATATTTTGCTTTCACTAAACTCGGATGAACTTCTGTCTCTCTTTTCAAAGCAAGCATGTTTTCAACAAAGGAAGCTTCATTTTTATCATCAATAAATAGTTCATTAACAACCTTGTACTGAACTTTTGCAAGTTTTTCTAAAAATAGAAAAGAACCAACCTCACAGTGGTGTTCATGGTAGGAACTCAAAAGTTCATTTCCAATATCATTTTCTACAACAACTTTCAATTTGGAATCATATAGTGACAAAAACTTCCATCCACACGTGACCAAAGTCTCGTGAATATTAGATACATAACTAGTATCAGCAGCAGCAGTAAAGATACCTAAAACTACAAAGACATCATTAGTTATGAATTTCGAGTTCAAGGAGTTGAAAAAATTGGCAAAAATAGTTTCAACTAGTGACCTCAATTCAACAAATCTTCCATGGGAAGAAATCAGAAATTTAGACAGCTTGAAACTCAACAGTTCATATACAGAGTGCCCCTCATCAGAAACGGCCTTAGAAGGATAAAATTTATTCATTGCAGCCTCTGAAAAAAGTTGTCTGCTGATGTTTGTGAAATAAGGCTTGATAACATCATTAATCAGTCCTCTGCACTGAGTGGCTGTTTTTGGTTGCGTTTCACAAATACCAAAAATAATCTCTAGCTCAGAACAAGATAAGGGATAGTTGTTTAACAAGGAGTAATCTTTTTTGTTAGCACTGTTCTGGTCAAAGAGCGAAACTGTAAGCTGACTTTTGGTTGTCTCTAGGATAGAAACAGAGTGGCTGTTTTTGGCAGCATCTTCTTCGTAAGAAAGCTGCACTAAACTCTGAATAGCTTCTGTCCGCAAAGACTTCAGAGAAGCATTCTTGTAGAAATTCATCTAAAATAGCTGTTATATAAATGCTGATGTTTTGGTTACTTTTATTTTATTACTTTTGTATAGAATATAGGATAAGATATGCTATGCTGTCAAGGGAATATTATGAGTTTAAATTGTATGTTTTTTTTTTCTCCGCTGCCACGAAAATTTTTTCCCCGAGAAGGGTTTTCTCAAAAGAAGCATTAATAAAACAAAAAAAATAAAAAAAAAATGCAGAAAACGTGCACGTGACAGAGTCTGTTTTGGGTCGAATAGTTAACAGATATGCCAGAGCAAAATTAAAGAAACTCATGTACCAGAAGAACCATACACTAGACGAGAATTGTGGGACGAGTATACCGTCTGCAAATAGTTTTTCAAAATTTAGACGCGGTGAGTGCTTATTTTTTTATTGTTTTTATTTATTTTCGCGTACCTGTTTAATTACATACCGCCGTGGTCACGTGATCCGCAGTACGAGGGTGCTCTTTGATTATAGCACATATTTCACTTGCTGCTTATAACAGCCTCATTTGTTTTCGTTGTACCATCCCTCACTGCATGATTTGCCTAGTTGTTTATTGTAAAAAGTGGATATATATATCTAGATGGGCGGAGCAGCGTTCACAGCAAAGCCCACACAGCAGGGACCATATATATGCGTTTATGAGTATGTTTCAATCAAAGTATCTCTCAAGTTCTTTGAGATAGAGTCCGGGTGAGCATCATGTAGTCTGAATATACTCTCAATAACACTTAATTCTGGAGCAGTGGTATCTAAACCAGTGACAGCAAGGTAATCGTTAACAACCATACCAGCACCAACGACAGCAGAACCTCTGTTGACAGTACCAGCGACGACTGGAACTTGAAGCAAAGAACTCAATTCTTCCTGGTCCTGGACACTGGTTTGAGCATGAACCAAGGCTCCCTGGTTGGATAAAGAACAGTAGGATCCCACCAAAACGTTACCTGATATCGTAGTTCTGAACACCTCAACACCCAAAACGTCACTGATGATTTCCTCAGTTTCTCTATCAACATCTGGATGAACCAAGGCAACGTAGTCGTTACAACAAACAACGTTTCCTAAGGCAGATAATCTTTCTTCAACTCTCTGGATCTTGATTTCATCTGGCAGGGTATTTCTTAAGTGCTGTAGTTCTTGGTCGGTGGTTTGTGTTGGAACCAAAAGTCCTCTTCTGTTACCTGCGGTCATTCTACCAATAATTCTAGTACCAGCAATGGTGGTGTGGGCCATTGGAATGGAATCTCCTAGTTCTTGTTCAAAGGCAGAGTAGAAGTTTTCTGAGGCACCTAAAGTAACCAAACAGTAGCTGTTGGTTAACTTGGCAAAAACACCAATTTCGTTAGAATTTTCAAATTGAGTTCTGGTAGCCATTATGCAAATGAATACTCTGTAATTACACAAGGGTTTCTTGGTGCAATGTTGTTATCTTTTTGGAAATAATATGATAAATGTGTGTGTTTTCTTCCATTTTTCAATCGTCTTTTTTTTTTTTTTTTAAGATGTAATAAATCCTGCAGGAGTTAAAAACTCCCCAAAAAGGAAATCTCCGAAATCTAAAAAAAAAAAAAAAAAAAAAAGTTTCAGAGCAAAAAACAAAAAAGAAATGTTTCTTATATGTTAATCAAGCATTTAATTCACTGAACGAAGCATTTAATTCACTAAATGAAGATCCACGACACAGTGAAAAGTAATTATGGGTAATCAAAAACACTCCCAAAATGTTCTAATGCTGTTTAAACGAAATATAATTAAGACAGACTGAGTTGCCAAACGGTCTGTGGAAACCTCGTTCTAGCCATATATATCAACAGATTCCAGACTCAGCAGACATATCTCGCGTTTTTGGCCGTCTCCTGTGCTTGAATTCTCCTGTATAGTCAGAACAAGTCCGACAGGTCCTCTGTCGCATTCAGAGCACACCAAGTATTTCGATGCCTGCACTATCTTGTATTCTTTTCCTGAAAAGGAAAAAGTTGTATCTTCTTGTCTGTCTTCGTCCAGATTGAGCGATTGAATGGATCTGGAAACACCGATGTTGTCAAAGTCCCAAAAACTTTCCGTTATGAAAAAATCCAGCTCTTTTTTAGGCTCCGCACTTGGTTTTTGAAACAGTTTGTAGCTGTCAAAGAAGGTTCTTGGAAGCTTCAAAAAGACTTGCTTGGTCTCATCCAGAGTCTCGTGACTGATGGTTATGAGCTCACATGCGCACTCCTGAAACGAGCATTTCGCGATCTGGGCCATCGTGGTTCTGGGTTATTTGTGGTTTCGTTTGCCAGAAGGGATGATTTTTGGTGTCAGAAGTTGTTTGACAGGAGTGTTGTTGTGAAGTAGAGATAAAAATGAACAAGCACGTGATTGGCACGTGACCAAAAGCAGATAAACAGATCACGTGATCAGAAGCAGATATGCAAAACAGTGCAGAAATGGCAGTGTTGTGTTCCGCACCAGGCGCGCAAACCGTCTACATTGAAACCAGACAAACAAAAAACACCACACCGCCATTTCTGCGCTGCTTTCGCTACAGGGGCACTGCTTTTGGGAGACATTTTGCCTTGTTGGTGAAGCAACCATTAGGAATTCAATTTGGTAGCACTGATTTTTTTCTTCCCTCAACAAAGTCACGTGACAAACCATCCATCCATTTTGACTGTCATGTGAGCGACTGAATATATGCTTAGCAGCCACCAAAGAAGCGGCGTCACTGCTCTGGGCGGGCGCTTTTATGTCACCCTGTGCAGTCAAAACCGGCTGGCATGCACGTGAGCAATAAAATTTGCCCTTAAAACCCCCTCTTTTGCCCATTTTCCATCCGTTTTGACCCGTTTAGTGGTTCAGCGAGAAACGTGATTGTTGGCTTTTGTTTTAATGACGCGAAACAAGATATTTTTTTACGCGAAATTTTTTTCAGAGTCTGAAGCAAGAAGTGCAAAGAAGACACGACATGTTGACTTCAGAAATAATAACCGAAGTCAGTTGTCATAAAGGATCTGTTGTAAAAAAAACAGTTTAGTTTGAAAAAAGACGAACCGTGCCTTCAGAACAAGACGTTTCATAAAAGATATAGCTATTCTGAGAACGAACGCGAGCTAAAAGAAACACACATTTCAAGAAAACGTCCCTGGTTTAAAAGACAAAGTATTTCAAGAAAAGATCCTCTGCCAACTAGGACAAAGTATTTCCAAAAATAGATCTGTTACTGAAGCAGAAAACAGGGCATTTTAAAAAGGACCTGCCACTACAGAAGAAAACAGAGTATTTTAAAAAGGACCTGCCACTACAGAAGAAAGCTTTATTTCCAAAAGAACTTTCACTACAGAAGAAAGCTTTATTTCCAAAAGAACATTTAACACACAATGGACGCTACAGCGTGTGCAACCAACAATGCGCAGCTCCCACCAGACACAAATCAGGGCTCCAAAAAGCCAAAGCGAACCAAGGAAGAGTATCTCCAGGAGCTTGCCGAAAAGAGGAAGGCCAAGGAGGAAGAAAAAGAACGAATGAGGCTGGAAAGAGAAGTTCTCAAGAAAAAAAAAGACGAAGAACGAAAGATCAAAAAGGAGGAGGAGCAGCTGAAAAAGGAAGAGGAGCGCGTCAAAAAAGAGCTTGAAAAGAAACTCAAAAAACAGGAGGAGCTGCAGAAAAAAGAGTCTGAGCGAGTCAGAAGAGAGGAAGAACGGAAAATGAAGAGCGAGATGGAGCAGGAGCAGAAACTGCGGGAGGAAAAAGAAAGGGAAGAAAACCTCTCCAGATCGATGATATCGAACTTTTTCAGAAAAAAAACAGAGCCAAATGAGAGGAGCAGCAGCCAGAAAACAGGCTCTTTAAATCCGCAAGCACCACATTCGTCTTCCAGCACTGTCTCGTGCCAGCAGCCAGGAGCTGAAAACAGCGAGAAAAGGGCAGATTTTTTGGCTCCTGGAGGCGAGAAAAAAGACTTTGAGAGAAAGTTCCAGCCCTTCTACCTTAAAAACAATCACCAGCTGTACCAGCTAGACGTCAAACCGAGGATCCAAGCGATTGATGCGGTTCTTTTTGGGAATGATGCTACTTTTTTTGAAAGAAATGATGATTCTTTT
The DNA here is from genome assembly GCA_019649525.1 of Hanseniaspora lindneri. Lineage (NCBI taxonomy): Eukaryota > Fungi > Ascomycota > Saccharomycetes > Saccharomycodales > Saccharomycodaceae > Hanseniaspora > Hanseniaspora lindneri. The sequence continues at coordinate 18,400 of JAFNJT010000166.1, forward strand.
GAAAAAAATAATGCTTCTTTTTCGGAGATATCTCCGCTCGCTTTTCTCCACGAAAGCAAAAAAAAGTATATTTCCAGCGTCGAAAAGTACACGCCGCAGAACAATTCACTCGTGGTTTTCCACGAATGTGATAGAAAATAGATGTGTTTAAAGGGGCTAATAATTATTGGTTGGTTCTAACTCACCTATTTTCTACGTAGTG
>JAFNJT010000167.1:0-18355 GCA_019649525.1 Hanseniaspora lindneri
ACAGATTAAAAGAGGTTTTAATCATTAGCCTTACTGAGTCACGCCTGACCTAGTAGTAACGACAAACGTGTAATAACTTCAACAACTATTTAACGGGCACATGGCGCAGTTGGTAGCGCGCCAGCTTTGCATGTTGGAGGTCATCGGTTCGACTCCGGTTGTGTCCAAAATAGTTTATTTTTTTGCTAATTTTTTGGCTTTGACACGTGACCGGTCATGGGTTGAAAAAGCAATTTTATACATTTACAAATTAGGAAAAAAAATTCACTCATTTGTGGAAAAACTCAATAAACTCTTTTTTTTTTTTTTTTTTTCTAAACAAAATATCAATTACATGTTTAAAAAAGGCTAAGAAACCAACAGAAAAGTATCTTTTACTAGCCGCCAGTTTTGCTGTTTTAGATCATATTTGTTCTTCAGCAATAATAAATATGGTTTCTGCTATTAATAATTCCAATAAAAGAGTTTTTGACGATAAAGCAGATGATGAAGATCACACCATTAAGAGAGTAAAAGTTAGCGCTAATGAATCTGAAAATGCATCAAGTGAGGATGGTTCTGATGGAGATAATGATGGAGAAATTGATCAGCATAAAGTGACTGCTAAGGATATGCAGCTTGCAAAGGAAACAGCAGAACTATTCAAGTCAAACATTTTCAAACTACAGATTGATGAGTTATTAGCAAACGTCAAACTACAAGAAAAACATATCTTAAAAATGGAAAAATTCTTACACAAATTCTACGATTTATTACAGGAAATACCAGAATGGGGATCAGAAAAAAGCTTGGCAGAAGTTGAGGCTTTTTTCCATGATAAAACTACAACAATACCATTTGCAGATCCAAAACCATTGGCACATAACACTAATTATAAATTTGGCTTTTTGAAGCCTTCTTCAGTGTCTTTGGTTGGATCGTTTGCTCTGAAATCAGCAATATATCAGCCAAATGGCTCCAGTATAGACGTTGCAGTTGAAATGCCTGAGGCTTTGATTGAAAAGAAGGATTTTTTGAATTACAGAATCATCCACAAAAGATCAGTTTATTTGGCGTTTTTGGCACACTACCTAAACATATTATTAGAAGAAAACAAGCTGAACACGTTCATTAATCTAGAGTATACGCACAAAAACGGTGATCCATTGCAGCCAATTTTAAATATTTCATCCATCAAGGAAGATTCTGAAATAAGAAAGAATAATAAACTGAGTAATGATTATAACTTCTACAAGACCAAGTTCAGCATTAACATACTAGTCACATATCCTGAGGGAGTCTTTGAAAACAAGAAGCTTTTGTCTACCAAAAATAGCATCAGAATCAGCAAGACTTCTGAAAGTGGAGCAAATGACGTCATTGCTACGCCACTGTATAATTTCTCAGTTTTATCAAATTGCTACCAAAACCATTATTTGAAATATCTTCACAGAACCAAAAAATCAACTGAATCCTTCAAGGATGCAATGCTTTTGGCACGAATTTGGTTATCGCAGAGAGGCTTTAACTCTGCAGTAGGTACTGGATTTGGATCCTTTGAATTCTCCATTTTAATGGCTGCTTTACTAAATGGTGGTGGAAACAGTGGTAACAAAATTTTGCTCCATGGTTTTTCCTCATACCAATTGTTCAAAACCACTATCAAGTACATCTCAAGTATGGATTTGAATGAAGAGGGATATTTAGAGTTTAATTCTGACTTTAATGGCTCCAACACTGACAGTTCATCTACCAAATACTCCAGTGATGTGGGTAACAAGGGAGGCTTTGATGAACCAACTTTGTTGGACAAGTATACCAAAGTCAATGTTTTGGGTAAAATGACTTCTCAAAGCTATAAATTGTTGAAGTTATATGCCCAAAATACATTAATTGCATTAAACGACCAGGTCAAAGACCAATTTGAAGGAATATTTTTGACTAACCTTGCTCAGAACCAATTATTGAAGTACGATTTGATCTTAGACGTTGATTTTTCATCCAGTTTGAACATCTTAACGGAGAAATTCAATGCTAGAGAAAAGATCACATGTCTTACTTTTGACAATTTCCTGCTCAAATATATCGGCAGTATAGTGTCCAAAAGTTTGGGTGAAAGAATAAGATCCTTTGCTTTGGAACTGACAAGCAACAACTTAGAAGTTTCCAAGTTTTTCCCACTAACCAAGAAGAAGACAAATAAAAAATTCAATGGCTGTAGAATCAAGCTCATTCTTGATTTGAATGAATCTGAAAAACTGGTGACCAAGGGACCAATCAAAGACGATGGTGATGAAGAAAACAAACTAGCAGTTGCTGAATTCAAAAGATTTTGGGGCTCTAAGTCTTCTTTAAGAAGATTCAAAGACGGTAGCATTGTTTACTCCTGTGTGTGGAACAGTTCTTCTTCTCATTCAGTAGTCATTGACATCATGAAATTCATTTTAAGCCATCATCTAGGTGACAGTTGCAAAATCTCAAACTTGAAAAACTTGACTCTATTGCAGGATTTAATTAAACTGCCAAATGTTGCTGGATCTAAAACCCAGACTGTTTCTAATTTGTCCAACTATTTCAATTTGAAAAAATCCTTTGATGAATTGTACAAGATAATCTTTCAAATGACAGACCTACCATTATCTGTGAGAAATGTCCAGCCAGTTGGAACAGGATTCAGATACACATCAGTGCTACAGCCAGTTCCATTTGCGTACTCCAATCCAGACTTTTTGCAGGATGTTATCATGGAATTTGAAAGTAGCAGTAAGTGGCCTGATGAAATCTCTTCATTGGAGAAAGCTAAGGCAGCCTTTTTGTTGAAAATTCACGACAACATTGTAGCAAATCACTCTGAGTATAAAGTAACTTTCTCTAGAGATGAGACAATACCTTTGAATTTGGAAATAATCACTATGAACATCTACACTCCTGAAGGCTATGGATTCAGATTCAGAGTTTTGACTGAGAGAGATGAAGTTTTGTATTTGAGAGCGATCAGCAATTGTAGAAATGATCTGAAGAAAGAATTGGAAAACACCTTTTTGAAATTCATCCAAGTTTATAGAAACTCAGTCACTCACACAAGAACCATCGAAATGCTGTCGCATAGTTATCCAATGTACTCCCCATCATGTAGATTATTTAAGCAGTGGTTGGACTCACATTTACTATTCAGTCACTTGCCAGAAGAGCTGGTTGAGTTGATTGCTATGCAGCCTTTTGTTGAGCAAAATACATATTTCCAGCCAGGATCTGTACAAAACGGGTTCTTGAAGATTCTCAAGTTTTTGAGTAAATGGAATTGGTTGGAGGAACCATTGATTTTAGACTTGGTTAAGCCGGAAGATCAAGATGCTGAAGGAGAAAAAGTCAGTGAAGATGATAGTGAAGGTGAGTCTGAAATTTCAGAGTTCGATTTGAAGAAGCTGTCTGAAAAGTTGACAGTGACGCAGTACAAGGAGTTCCAAAGCACCTTTGAAGAAATCAGAAAAGCTAATCCAACTGGATTGAACTTCCAGTTCTTTGTAGCTTCCAGGGTCGATCCTAGTGGTATCTTGTATTCAAGTGATATCAGTTTGAGTATAGCTACAAGATTGACTGCTCTTTCTAAAATAGCAATGAACTTAATCTCCCAGCACGGCATCAACGACAGAACCATGGAGTTGCTATTTTCTCCTGGTTTGAAAGACTATGATTTTGTTGTGAACATTGGCATTCCAAAGAACTTGACTTCTTCTTCAGGAATCCTGGGTAAGTTCAAAAACATTGATTCTATGCTGAGCAAGTTCCCTGAGGATATCTCCGATGTCACAGACTTGATGGACCCGACATACCAGTTGGTGAAGTACCTGAACAAGAAGTATGGTTCGCACATTGTGTTCTCCTACCAGAAATACATCACTTTGAACAACAGGAACAGAAACCTTGAGAACCAGAATGACTATATGCACAACGTGATCACTGGTTTGATTAAGCCGATGATGAAGGGGGATGTTCCAGTGAAGTTCAGAGTCAATCTGGATGCTGATGTCGTTCCTGTTGATGCGGTTAATGTGAAGCTGAATGTGGACGGCATCCTTGCTGAGATTTCTGGCTTTGGATTTGACATTATAGAGTCAGTTGCCCGGAACTGAGCTGTCTTTTCTGTAACTGTCTTTTTGATATGTATTATTTATGTAACTATCTTTCTGAGGATTTGTCAGTAGCTGTCTTTTTGATATGTATTTGCTGTAGCTGTCTTTCTGAGGATTTGTGTGTAACTACCTTTCTGAGGATTTGTCTGTAACGTTCATCTTGCCACAGGTACTGTTTCTTAAAGTAAATCTTCTGATAGTACTGTTTCTGATATTAAAGTTTCTGATAGTAATGATTCTATAGCCAGTCACGTTTTGGTCGCTGCAGCAAAGCTTCCTTGCCAGCACTCGCAGTTGGGTCACACGATTGCCTATACGTTCAGCTGAACAGACAGTTCACAGTTGCTCTGTTCAGTGCAGGTTTCTGAGAAGAAGGCCATAAAAACTAGGCAGCGGCGCTAAAGATTTGCTGAGATCTTAAGAGAAAAAACGGTGGGTTTCTGATGATATATAGAACTTATGCAGCTGGTTAAACGATTGGTTGATTTGTGAGACATTAATTAAACGTTTATTTGGTTGGTTGTGAGAAATTGATTAAACGTTTGGTTTGTTTCGATACGGTAGCGTGGATGAGGCAGTGGTAGCGGGAAATGTATAATCAGGATATGTAATTGAAACTCCAGCCACAGAAACAGCAGTCATGTAATTATATGGTCTCATGCGAGTAACATGCAATTTGGAAGCAGTAAACCTCGTGGTATCGGAGATACCGTAGCCTCGGAGATAGACGCATGTGAGCGCTTGCTACTAGTCAGATGACTGGCCCAGAATGTATCTGAATCACATGCATCGGATGTATATTGAGGACAGTCGGAGATAGTGATTATATTGAAGACATTGTATAACTGGCATGTTTTATTCATAAATCCGAGGCGGCGGAGTTTAGATGAGCGTCGCTCTGGCGGATAAATAGGCTGGTTGGTTACCAGGGAGGGGTGATCAGTCACATGACTGACAGAAACAGCATCAACGAGCACCAACGTGCTCAGCTGATAATAATTTGCTGTTGTCAGGTTTCGTTTCGGAAGATTCTGAGGCTAAAAGATGTGGTAAATGAGAGAAGCACGTGACTGTTGTCTAGAAGATAGTACCAGTTTATTCGTGCGGAATAAATAGCGGACCGTGCAGTGCCAGCTAGTTGAGAGAAACAGTTTTGCAGATGACAGATTTGGACTCTAATCCAACCACCAAAATCAGCGCTCAAGTAGAGGAACGCTGCCGGGCAGCACTCGTGTTTTACGGTAGCGTTGTATGTTGTGGTAGCCGTGCATCACGTGATATTGATGTTTTATGGTAGCGGTATGTCACGTGGGTTGTTGTTTTATGGTAGCGGTGTATCACGTGCTGACACTTGACCCCGATTCCTTCCAAAAAAAACCATCTTTCACCAACTATTCAACTCCCCAATCACAACATTCTACGCTTAAAAACACCCCAAAAACACCCCCAAAAACCCAAAAACTTGCCCTGAAAATGAGCTCTGCTGAATCCAGCGCCAAAAATGGTCCAGACCACGTGGACGAAATCATGCACGCGCTCAACAGCAGCCAAAATGACGTGTCAGAAGACGAAAAACTCTACATCAAAAACTACCGCGACAAGGAACTCAAGGCGCGAAAACACCTCAAGAAAAGCGCGTACAAGACCGTCCTGGCTGTGCTGTTTTTCAAGTTCTTTACCTTCTATGAGTCCAGTTTCTTCCTCATCCTCAGAATCATTCTCACATACGCTACATTCACTTTCTCAGAACCAGCAAGAAAAGCTGTGGAAGAAGCGGTGTATCGCAGCGGAGCTATTGAAAGATTGGTTGGCAGCATAAACGAAACGTTGCGCGAGAGCGGCGTGGCGGTGGGAGGCGCACATTTGGAGCCAGAACACCACAATCCAGACGGCAGAGATCACGTGACGGATACCCCGTATCACGTGACGGATACCCCGTATCACGTGCTAAATGCCCCATATCAAGAGCTCGACACCGGAGATCACGAGCTCGATGATATGGACAGCCTAGACTTCACAGCATCCTCTGAGCCGCAGCTGGAGCGCAGTGGAGCAGCCAGAGACACGAATCTCGGTGATGCTGAGCTTCCAGGCGGCTTTTCGACTCACGACGAAGCGCCTTCGTCACCTGACCAGAACACCGGAACGGTCACGTTCACCTCCAACTTTGGAGGCATAAACTTCAGAGTTGAAACTAATGCAGATTTTGGCGGAGTGCATGACAATATTCACAGCGGAGATAACGAAATCACCGCCATAACTCCGTCAATGGAGCGAAAACTGAAGGCAGCTAGTGAGGATTTCCTGATGAAACAGTTCAACAAAAAGTTCAAGTTCCTCATATACGCTGATCTCGTGATGATCATTTTCCGGCTGCTATTTCCGCTGAGTTACTCTGATCTGAGCGAGAGACGGGGATATGCTTTTATTGACATCTTTTCTGACTACAAAAAGTACCCGAATTTTTTCACTCACAGTACTTTCTGTCTGAATGTATTCAATTTATTCTTTGAGGCGGTCATTTTGGGCCTCCACATTACGCTGTACCAGGTAGCGTGTCTGGAGAACCCTAAGATCCATAAACTGAAAAAGAAGATGATTCTTCTGCAGTTCAGGTGCAAGCAGCTGGTCAAAAAGGAGGGTTCTGAGTCAGATATTGCTAGGGACAGGGTCCTTCTGAGACACTGTCGGCCGTTCAGTGTTGTTGTTATCAAGGCTGTGGAGGCTGTGACGCGTGAGTAGAAGTGTTAGGGGTGCTGTGGCGCGTGAGTATTTGATGCTGTGACGCGTGAGTAGAAGGCATTAGATGTTTTGACGCGTGAGTGGAAGTGTTAGGGGTGCTGTGACGCGTGAGTGGAAGCAATAGTGGATAGTAGGAATGAAAAACGTACGGTGGTGCCATCTAGGCAGTACGCATGGTGCAGTAACGAGTGCAGAGTATATTTAGTATGTAGTAAACAGACGGCAGGTAGTAAAGGGTATGTTTGGTATATTTAGTGTGTGTAGCAGGCAGTACAGAGTATATTCAGCAGGCAGTACAGAGTATATTCAGCAGGCAGCAGACAGTCTAAAGTAAATTCAGTAGACAACATGTAGTAAACAGTACAGCCAGTAGACATCTGGCAGAAAAGAATCGCCTGCATAAAACACGGAAACCATCCACACACCGCTCTGTCACGTTTTGTTTCAGGCCTCACACAAGCCTTCCACAGTCTCTCCTTTTAAAGCACGTATATAAAACTGCCTGCCGAACTACTTCCAGCGATCACGGGGTCTCACCCTCGCTTATCTCCTTAAAACAAATACTCACAATCATCTCCTCAAAACAACTCACTTTTCTTTACTGCGAGATCGGACAGTTCTTGAGGTACTCGGCCTTGCTTTTCAGAATTCTCACAGACTTGAAAAAGATCTCCTCAGGCGTCATGGCGCCTGTGCTCTCCACATTGAAGATAAAATGGTCTCTTATTCTGCCCAGTTTCACGCTGTCCTTGAACTCATCGTGTCTTAGCACCTCTCTAGAGACAGTATCTTTTCTTGAATCAGCAACAAACGCAACCCCATTCTCATCTATCCCAATCACACCGCTTGGGAAACACTTTTGCAATCTCAAGGCTGACTCCCCACTGAATGGTTTCATGATGTTGATATGTGGTAATAATCTGTATGAAGCGGTGGAAACTGGCGAAAATTTGGCATGGTCAGCTCCTACACCGAGAATACAGTGCACTCTCAACGAGATTTCCTGGCCTGGTCTCAATTTACAAATCAAAATGTCATCGTCACATGGAACCACTGGTTTATTGGCAAATATTTCCGCTTGGTTTCCTTCAGGCTGGAACTTAAGGTCTCTGGAGTAAACACTGGAGTTATGATATAGTATTTTTGGATCTGTGCATCCCTTTGGTGCATTTACGTTTCTGGTACAGGCCACATCCAAAGTCAACACGATGGTGTTTTTATCAGTATATTTGGATTCTCCGCTTTCATCGTCTTCAGTGCTATTTTCACACCATGTCAATTCCTCAGGATCAATTTGCAGGGGAACCAATCCAATTCTATGTGCCAAAACTTCATCCTGCAAGACAGAAGTGTTATTGTAGACATAAACTGCCTCAGCAGCAACACTTGGAACCTCAGATATCATGATTCTTCTGAATGCATTTGCAATGGAGGTGTCAACATGCTTCAAATCAAAGTTACAGTCTCTGTCCTCCAGAGATTTGATCTCAATGTCGAGAGTTTCTTTGAATTTTTCAGTGTCCCAGATGGCAGAAGTTGCATTGTCCTGCGAGTAACTAGGAAAGTCCGTGGAGGTCACGTTTGTGACTCTGTTGTATTCGATGTTGACGATGTTGCTGTTTGACATTATTCGTCGCTTATTTAGGTGGATTTTTGCGTGCAATTAGCGATGGTTTTTGATCGATTTTATTGTTTTGTTTAAGTTTAAAGCTGAAATTTTAATTTTTTTTTTTTTTTTGTAATAATTTGGGAAGAGTTTTTTAAGAAAATGTTTCTTTCCAGATGTCCGCTTTGGGAAATGGAGCTTATTTTTTTTGTTCACCAAAAAAAATTAAAAAAAAAAAAAAAGAAAAAAAAACTTATCTCCGGTGACACTCACCGAAGCAGCTAAACTACAGTATCATCCTGCTAATCCGTCGGATATAAGATTGAAAACACATGTACCAGTAACCAACAAAACAGTGCATAAATTGATCGGTATTGAGGCATGGCTTGGTTTTATTGGGTGTGTGAATGAATTAATGCATGCATATGTTTGGTTTTATGCCTTGAAACGAAGGAATTTAATACCATTCAATCACATGATGATGCTGTGGTTTGCTCGCATCATGTGACATACAGTGTTCTGCTGTGTGGGGTGGATGTGATGCGTTGACTAAAGTTAGCAGCAGCACCTGTATGGTGGAATATAATTTGCCGTTGAGATATTGTTTTATGATTGTTGTGTAATTCATCTTTTTCTGAGTAGAAATTCTGCTGTTTTTTTTGATTTTTTATGCGTCTTTTTGCTTCATTTGCAGTGCTATTTCACAGCTCTGCTTCCAAAAATAGCCACGATTCTCTTCAGTGCACCCACAAAATTGCTCCATAATATCTGGTGAACGAATTGTTTATTTAATATTAAAAAATGCCATAAACTTAGCTGAAAATATGAATCACATGATCCACAGCGGCTTTATTTTGCGTTCATTACGCGTCTTCTTACTGTACTTCCAGCGGCATAATTTTCACTGTGAAGTAGTTTTTGTTGCTGTAAAGAGTATAATGCTTTGACCTGCTTAACAACACATTCTTATGGTTCAGTATAGTGTGAGTATATGAGTTGTTGTTGTTGTTTTTTTGTCAAAGATACACTAGTACGCAAATATTCTGCAGAATGCTATGACAAGCTAACTGGAACTGTATATGTATTGTACACTTCTCATGCTAATTTATATATCATAATTGTCAAAACTGAAGAGATAGCCAATAAAATTTAGACGCTTCATTCATCAGCACACCCCTTCGCCTCTATGAGTAACTCATATTTGTAAAGATGTCTCTCAAATCTTCTTTCACAAGGACATCCTCAACTTCAGTGTATTTCTTGTTATCGGACAAGTCATAAACAAAGGAAGTGTAGTTACTACAGTTTATAGCCCCTGATTCCTTGTCAGCTTTAACAGCAAACTCATACATCAATATCTCTGAATCAGTAATATCCCTCTTGTTAAGCAGCTTCGAGACTTTGGAAAAGATAGAGTATAAACCACCCGCTGTCTTCTTATGGATCTCAGCATCCTTAAGTATAACAGAGTCGTCATCTTTAATAGTTTCCTTCCATCTGTGTAAAAGATTTGACTGCGTGTGTACGTGACATTCTTTCAATGTGAACTTTGGAGTTCTGACACCAATCAAAGTCAACGCATCCTCACTGACAAGATAATTTTGAGCCCAAGCCTTCAAATACAAATCGTTTCTTGTGTGAATGTTGTTAAAGTTTTGTGCAGAAATACATTTCAATTCAAATGGAATTAGACTTGTTCCAGATGGATCAACATTGGCCACATCCACTTCAGCCTGTATAACAAAGTTTAGCCCGTTTATACTGCACTTGTTGAAAATGTAGTGGTTTGCGTTGTTTCCTGTCTCCGCATCCTTTGTCATTAAATGTTCAAAACCAAATCCTGATAAAACTGGTTTGTAAGCAGAGCTGTACAAGCTAGGTGCACTTATAGCTTTCTCAACAGGTTGGAAAAATAGCATGCCTTTGCTCTTGTAAGCTCTGAACTTTACCATTGGAGCCTTTTTGTTGTTGACTAGAGTAATTAACTTCGTCATCACCCCCCTGTGTCCAAAAAGAACTTGCTCTTTGGTACCATAATCTGCTATATATCTACTTGCAAATTGAGACAAGCAATTTAAAGAGAGTCTTTCCTTCTGAGTAATTTGTTGAAAGCCAGCAGGAACATTGAGCAATGAACCATGCAATTTGTAATCTAGCTGTACGGTATCATCAAATCTAGTGTCAATGTTTTCCAAAATGCACTCAAAGGTCGGGTCAGACAACTTGGAACATTTTCTCCCCAACACATCAACATCATCGTCACCTTCGTATTCCCACACATACTGATAACGATTGTCTTTGTAGCACTTACCAACATACCCAATGGTCTCCAATTTTGAGAGAGCGTTGTGTTCTAAAGAGATATTGCTCAATTTGTTGAGTATGTCTGCTTCAAGTTCCTGTCTTTTCAGAATAAACGATCTCAATTGGCAATCTAAATCATAAAAGGAAACGTATTGGTCAACATAATACTTTTTAAAGGAGAACTTATCTGCAAAGGTTTGCAAAACCATCAATTTCAAATTCAAATAAACCTCATACAAAAACGTCTTATCTGATGTTTCAAAAATTAAACAGAATTCATCAATGAGCTTCTTTGCTTTGGATGAAATTTTGTTGTTCTTTTTTTCCTTGAAAGTTGGAACATTCAACAAATCAAACTGGATAATTAAAAAAACCAGTCTGGTAAATTGGTTGTTGAAATCTTTTGAAGCGTATTTTTCAAGCTCCTTTAAAAACAAAACTAGCCCTTCTTTTGAAAATGAATCTTCAAATTGTGTTACTTCTAACCCAACATCTACTTTTCCATTCTTCAAGAGTGATTTAAAGTTTGTCAGCAAAGGAAGTGAAATTACTGATGATGATAAAATCGATGGATCCTTGTGGGAAGAGGCCAATTTGTTAACATTTGAGTTGGAAGATAAGGGATTTAAAAAAAACCTATCAGGATCAGTACTCTTGTGAGAACTACTTATACGTTCTAAATGGTCAGTTCCATCAGATAAGGAAATTGCTGGAGATAAAGAAATACTCGCCTTATCGCTCAAAGATATCACACAATCATCTTCAATGTCTTCAAAACTCATTTTTTGCTGTAGAGGAGATGGTCCTTGGTGGTAGATATAGGTAAATAATTGAGTAAATTAACATGTGTATTTTTTTTAAAAAAAAAAAAAAAGAAAATTTAAAAAAATTAAGATTCTTCTTATATAGTCAGCAAAAATTGCCAGAACATAGATAACAGAAAGTTAGCCCTAGAAAAAAAAATTGCAAAAAAAAAGGTTTTATTAATAATAATATTAAAAATAATAATCACAATAGTAATAATATTAATAAGCACAATACTAAAAATAATAAGGATGAAGAATATCAAAAATAATAGTATAAAAGAATGTTAAAAATAATAATAAAGAATGTTAAAAATAATAATAAAGAATGTCAAAAATAATAATAAAGAATGTCAAAAATAATAATAAAAAAGAATGTTAAAAATAATAATAAAGAATGTGAAAAATAATAGTATTAAAGAGCGTCAAAAATAATAATAAATAATGTTATCTCATCAACAACTGCGAAAAAATGAGGATATAAAACCCACATTTCCTTTCCCCTGGGAAGGTGGAAGCGGTGAAATATTTGATCTAAATAGGAATCACTTGAAAGAAGTTTCTTTTTTTTTTTTTGGCGGGAACTGGTATGCAAATATGGTGATTTGCATCTGTGGGGAACGAGTCACGGGAGAGAACGTTATATGGTTGCAGGGTAAATATGGTCGAAATGGGACATGTTTTGAGATCTGAAACATGAGATTTATGGTGGTAAGTAGGAATTATAGATTCAAGATTTAGTGAGCCACTTCCTAAGATGAAACAGTGCGGAGTTATGATTTTGTTAATATGAAAGCAGGGTCCAGAATAATGAATCTGTGGGTTTCATAAAATTATGTGGCCTGTGCATTGCATGAAATCAATAGTTGCATGAAAATAATAGCTGTAGAAAAGTAATAACCGCAGAAAATTAATAGTTGCAGAAAAATAACATTTGCAGAGAGTAAAGATAAGAGAACATATATAAGGGCCAGAATCAGTGCTTAGATAGATTTAGGAGCTAAAATGAGTAATGACGATATGCCCAGGTAGTTTCTGAAGAGAAGAGCATCGCCAGCAGGAGACTCTGCGTTTTGTGATATGGTAGCGTTTGTTGTGATATGGTAGCGCTGTGATATGGTAGCTCTGTTTTATAAACTGGGAATCAGAACTGTGGTTTTCACCCTTCAAATGGTGCTACTGCTGATAATCAGCACATGCTGCGGTGTCTCTGTGCGCCGGCGGTGTGCGGCGATAAATTGCGTCTATCCGAACAGTTTTATTCTATATAAAGATTTCGTTTTAGACACGTGAATTTTGTCATTTTATGTTCTTGCGACTACCAATTAGCAGCTGAGAAAGCACGTTATGCAATCAAAAACCAACTATTCATTGGCAGAAAGCGTTGTAACGTTTTCAGCTGTGCTTCGAGATGGGTAAAGACTGTTCTAGATAACACTCAATAAACATGGTAGCGGTAAAGCAGCTGGCTAGCTTATGTCCGATTTTGTCATGTACACGTGACTCTTCTTTTCTAGCGAGCATCAGGTGAGAGCAGGGGTTCAAATTGCGTGTGAAGCAGCCAGGCACCACTGCATAGTGTGCTCTGGGCTTAATTCAACACCAGAGTGTTTTTTTGTGAGGTTTGAAGCCGATTTAAGCATGCTCCTCTTGGGCTTTTTGCAGGCAAAGCATTTGGTCACGTGACGCGCATTGTCCCACTTTTGTTTGTCTTTCCGGGTAACTGAAATTGTTTACATTTCAGTCCTTTCAAATTTTTTATATTTTTAAATTAAAATCAAATTGTTCAGATACAATTGTATTTTAACACTGCAAAACAATCATCAAAGTTCTTATTTAAAAATGAAAACAACCAGTACAGTGTGTAACTATCTAAAACCACTACCAGAACAGCCAAAACCACTACTAGAACAGAAAAAAACAGTACTAGAACAACCAAAAACAGTACTGGAACAGCAAAAACCATTCACCAAAAGACCATGTTTACTACAGATACCGCAGATGATAATTATGCCTTAAGTTCAGACTTAGATCTAGAGATTGAGCTGCCTAATGAATCTGAGAAGGTTGAATCTTTTACCAGCGGGAAAGACGAAAAACCAAGTTTAGAAGTTGACCGTGAAAGTAAGGATGCAGTGTTAATAGCTTCAGCACTTCGAGATTATCTTTTTAGGCTCCAGAAATCTCCTGATTTGTTTAAAGAAGAGGCATCATATACTAAAGATGACATTAATGGGTTGGTGTTGTTGGTGAACGAACTGGTAAGAGCAGATACGTCTTTATCTTTAGCCAATTTGTTGGAGCTGGAGCATTGTTTTCGTCTTTCTTTAAAGTTTCTTAATAATATTTTATTCCATATCATCAGGGACGCTTCAAACAGCAATATTAATTTGAACAGAATATTTGACATTCTGGATAAGAACTCCAATGATTCAGGAAATATCGTGAAATTCAATAGTTTTCTTCTTGAAAATAATAAGCAGCCATTTGGTGATGCGAAAATTTTTGCTGAATCGGTTAATTTCAGCAGTGATAATTCCCTAAATACTATACTCACGTTGGAGTTAACAGACATAGTGTGGCCGCTTGTTTGGGAAATTGGATTTGTTGATATTTTTCATGCACTGAGTAGAAGTTTTGGGAGTATTTTCCACACTCTGGATTCTGTTATTGAGGAGAAACTAGTAAAAACAGTACCTAATTTGCTAAAGCTTTTGAACGGAAGTTTTGATGTTGTCAAGAAGATATTCAGAATAACAAAAAGCTTAGAGAATTTGATTAAAATGAACAACAAAACGTTAGCTGGGTTGGGAAAACCACGGAGAAGTGACGATGAAACAGCCGGATTTTTGTTCAGAGCACTTTATGATATTTTTCCTGTTCTGGCAGAACATCAAAATCAGCTTACTGATTCATTGATGAAGCAGCTTAAATTGAAAACTCTCCACAGACTATCCAGCAAAATACTATTAGTCGCCAAGATTGATTTTTATTCTTCCTCAAAAGATTCTTCTCAGGGAATTGAATACCATCTAGATATGATAAAAGCTATAATGAATTGGATAGAAAACGATAAACCAAGTTTGCAGCAGCTTGTTGACAAAGATTTAAAGCCGCTACCAATACCCAAAGATAACAATTATGTTGATGGGAAGAATAAAAAAGCTAAGAAAAGAGCAGGAGTGAAATTGACAAAGTATAGACAGAAATTCAAGAGAACAGGTGACCTGGATGTTTTGCAGAACAAATTAGAGTTTGGAAAAGAGGAAACTTTCCTAGAAAATAAGGACCAGTACATGGATAACATGGAAGACACTGGTTTGGGAATGGCGGCAGGTAAAGTTGCTAGACTGGAGCAGACTAAAAAAAGAACGGGAAGATTTGATGGTAAAAAGAGTTATAAGAGCAAACCAAAGGGGAGGGTGAGAAAGTAGATCTAGAGGGTTTCAAGCACGTGATTATGGGCGCTGGCAATCGAAGTTGGCGTTTAATATGTTGGATATGAGATAAGGAAGAGTGTGTATTAGATTGCCTATGCTTAAACAGCAAATGATTGCATTTGATCGCAGATAACGAAGAGTGAAGATTAGATAAGGAACAGCGGATATTAGAGCAGCTATGCTGAAAAATCAAACGATTGCGGTTAGTAGGAGATAAGGAAGAGAAACCGTGTGAAATACCAGAAACACCAGTGTCACGAGCGTGTTTTGGCGCGGCACTGTCCTGATTTGAATCAGCCAATTATATTTCAGAGTATCCACACAGGCTGCAGAATTCTGCTGAAAAATAGCCAATTGTGATTTGAGATGTTTTGCATCGGATATAGTTATTTAAAAGAACCAGAACAGCAGCCTGGAAAAGAGAGGCAGGCTGTCTGTCTGTGGAGTTTATTGTTTCATGTGTTTTATTTCCAATTGATTAAAGAAAGAATGAAATGTCGCCGCTACCATATTATCAACCAACGCTACCATATTTTACCGCTACCATATCATTACTTACAGCTACCATGTAACAGACCACTACCATATCATTACTTATCGCTACCATATTATTACTTACCGCTACCATACCATCTCTTTTTCAGCGTGAACACAGACGGCAGCTCTCTACCAGGCTAGGCGCCAGTGCCGCAGGAAAACACCATTCCAACCTTTTAGCACAGAACCGTCACCTCTCAACACATCAAATCCTTCATAACACTTATTTCATCGTTGCTCTGTCGGAGATAAGCCACGTGCTTCCCCACACAAAACCCACTTTATCACCACGTATTTGCACCAAAAACAAGCGAATCAGACCCAAAAACAACTGCCACTGGCATTAAATGCACCTGAAATGGCTTAATTCCGGAATAAACTGCTTTAAACAGTATTTTTGCCCTTCTTTTTCGGCTGCTCTTTCCCCACTAAATTTTACAATCACATTTCCCAAAAAGGAAATATTTGCATAAACATTCAATTTTTGATAGTTAAAAAAAAATTTCGTGAAGCTACATAAACAGAATCCATATACAAGAAAGATACAAATTGTGGGATAAAAATAGAGAACCAAAAAGCGCTAGAAAAGGATTTAAAACCCAGAAAAAGCTTTATTCTACACTATTATTATTAAAAGCTATATTGTGCCTGTTTTCTCTCTTTTGATTGGCCAAAAACAGTTCAGTTGCTGGGAATTAACACTCATAATTTGATATTTATCTAAATTTAGCCACAGTAACAGCAAGATACCTAAAAGATGACTTCTCTATTTGGTTCTCCAAGTAGAAACCCTAACAGAAACTACCAGAAAGACGACAATAACTTGACCGAAAGATTTGGCAACAAACACGATGATATGGATGCTTTGGCGGGAAATATTAACAATCTCAGTTTCCAGAACCAACATGGTTACAACCATGCATTCACCACACCAATAAAAGCCGCCACAAATAACACACAGACACCAGAAGTTGGTGATTATTCGATGATGGATGTTGATGAACAAGATGAAAATTACAGCAACAACACAAGATTTGGTTATCAGCAGCGCAGAGTGAACAATAATGAGGATTACACAACTTCGCCTAGGAAATTGCCACAAGATTTCCACAGAAAAGCTGATTCCCAAAAGACGAAAAGATTAATCAATGTTTGCCAGATGTTCTTTTTGGATTACTACTGTGACATGTTTGATTACGTGATTTCAAGAAGAGAAAGAACCAGAGAGGTTGCCACAATGCTGAAGAATAGCAACGTTGATGATAGTGGCATTGAAAAGTACTGGTCAAACTATTTCCAGAAGGAATCCTCCACATTAAGAAAAAGAAGAATGAAGCCAAAAACTAAGGACTTCGAGATTGTAACCCAGATTGGACAGGGTGGGTACGGAGCAGTTTATTTAGCCAAAAAAAGAGACTCAAATGAGATTGTAGCCTTGAAAACTGTCAACAAAAAGTTCTTTTCCAAGGAAACTGATTATTTCTTAACAGAAAGAGACATCCTAACGATCACGAGATCTGAGTGGCTAGTCAAATTGTTATATGCATTTCAAGATAACCAGAACTTGTATTTGGCCATGGAGTTTGTTCCAGGAGGTGATTTCAGAACACTGCTTTTCAATACAAGAACTTTGATATCCACGCATGCTAGATTCTACATAAGTGAAATGTTCTGTGCGGTTAATGCGCTGCATGAACTAGGTTATACCCACAGAGATTTGAAGCCAGAAAACTTTTTGATTGACTCCAAAGGCCACATAAAACTGACTGATTTTGGGCTGGCAGCTGGCCAAGTTTCTAAAGGAAGAATTGAAAGTATGAAGCTGAGATTGGAGCAAGTCAGAGATCTGAATCAGCTTGAATTCAAGCCTAAAACTATGGAAGAAAGATTGGCACTATATCAAAGAGCAAGAAATGAAGACACAAACTATGCTTCAAGCACTGTTGGATCACCTGATTACATGGCGCTTGAGGTGCTTGAAAAAGGCAGAAAGTATGATTTTACCGCAGACTATTGGTCTTTAGGCTGTATTTTGTTTGAGGGATTGGTTGGATACACACCTTTCTGCGGCAGTAACTCAACTGAAACATATGAAAACTTAAGAAACTGGAAGAATGTTTTAACAAGACCTGTCAAATCTAATGGTCAATATGCTATGAGCGACAGAACCTGGGAACTCATCACCAGATTGATAGCAGACCCAATCAACCGATTGAAATCGTTTGAGCACGTGAAGAGAATGAGATACTTTGCAGACATTGATTTTGAGAATCTGAGAAACATCCAGCCGCCATTTGTTCCGCAGCTAGATGATGAAACTGATGTAGGTTATTTTGATGATTTTGGCAACGAAGAACACATGGCCAGATATGGCGATGTATTTAAAAGACAGGCCAAGTTTGAAAACGATTCTTCCCAGGCTGTGATGTCGAATATTTTGGGATTCACATTCAAGCACAGAAAGGGCAAATCAGGCTCTACAGGTATTCTTTACGAGGGCTTGAGAAATGTAGATCCCTTTGCAACATTTTATTGATGCAGTTTAGTAGAGAGATATATTTTAGTCAAAGATATATAATATTAGAACATAAAAAATAAAATTCTCGCTTGTTTTTGGCTCCGCGAACGATTATAACGCTGTAATACCAGAAGCAGTGAGATTAAATAAATAAATATTCACGCCTAAACATTGTTAATGATTAAACGTTTAAAAAAATAAAAAAAATAAATTTTAAACTGCTCAATAACAGGATCGAACTGTTGACCTTAGTGTTATTAGCACTACGCTCTAAACCAACTGAGCTAATCGAG
>JAFNJT010000168.1:0-18341 GCA_019649525.1 Hanseniaspora lindneri
GGATCTGTAACAGGTACAACTACCATTGGAACTTCAGTATTTGTTACCACTGGAACTGACGATATTGCTACCACCAGCACTGTTTACATTGTTGAGGTGCCACCTTATGTTTCAACATCCACCACATTTGGATCTGTCACCGGTACAACCACCATTGGAACTTCTGTATTTGTTACCACTGGAAGTGATAATGTTGCTACCACCAGCACTGTTTATATTGTTGAGGTGCCACCATATGTTTCAACCTCAACTACATTTGGATCTGTCACCGGTACAACCACCATTGGAACTTCTGTATTTGTTACCACTGGAACTGATAATATTGCCACCACCAGCACAATTTACACAGTTGAGGTGCCACCATATGTTTCAACTTCAACTACTTTTGGTTCAGTTTCTGAAAGAACTACAATTGGAACATCTGTGTTTACTACCACTGGAACTGACGATATTGCTACCACCAGCACTGTTTATATTGTTGAGGTGCCACCATATGTTTCAACATCAACTACATTTGGTTCAGTTTCTCAAAGAACCACCATTGGAACATCTGTGTTTACTACCACTGGAACTGACGATATTGCCACCACCAGCACTATTTACACAGTTGAGGTGCCACCATCTGTTTCAACCTCAACTACGTTTGGTTCAGTTTCTCAAAGAACTACAATTGGAACATCTGTGTTTACTACTACTGGAACTGACGATATTGCCACCACCAGCACTATTTACACAGTTGAGGTGCCACCATATGTTTCAACATCAACTACGTTTGGTTCAGTTTCTCAAAGAACTACCATTGGAACTTCTGTATTTGTTACCACTGGCACTGACGATATTGCCACAACCAGCACAATTTACACAGTTGAGGTGCCACCATATGTTTCAACATCAACTACGTTTGGTTCAGTTTCTCAAAGAACTACAATTGGAACATCTGTGTTTACTACCACTGGCACTGACGATATTGCCACAACCAGCACAATTTACACAGTTGAGGTGCCACCATATGTTTCAACTTCAACTACTTTTGGTTCAGTTTCTGAAAGAACTACAATTGGAACATCTGTGTTTACTACCACTGGAACTGACGATATTGCTACCACCAGCACTGTTTACATTGTTGAGGTGCCACCATATGTTTCAACATCAACTACTTTTGGATCTGTAACAGGTACAACTACCATCGGAACTTCTGTATTTGTTACCACTGGAACTGATAATATTGCCACCACCAGCACAATTTACACAGTTGAGGTGCCACCATATGTTTCAACTTCAACTACTTTTGGTTCAGTTTCTGAAAGAACTACAATTGGAACATCTGTGTTTACTACCACTGGAACTGACGATATTGCTACCACCAGCACTGTTTATATTGTTGAGGTGCCACCATATGTTTCAACATCAACTACATTTGGTTCAGTTTCTCAAAGAACCACCATTGGAACATCTGTGTTTACTACTACTGGAACTGACGATATTGCCACCACCAGCACTATTTACACAGTTGAGGTGCCACCATATGTTTCAACATCGACTACATTTGGTCCGACAATTGCGACCTATTCTGGATCTGGTAGTGTTACAACATCCTTAAGCATTTACAATAATGTAAACGGCGCCTCAGGCTTTGGGTCTGGAAACTGGCGTTTCTGTTTAGCAGCATTGCTTTTACATTTGCTCTAAAAACAGACACACATGATAAAATAAACACGTATTATTATTAATATTTTTAATGCGTTCTTGTTTACTTCCCATATATATAATATTGTTACCCATGTTCGTTAATTAAATTTTTATTTTGTGTTAATCTTTCAGCTTTTACTGAAATGAATTCTTTTCATCCAACAGGACTAGATTTAAGTACGATATTAAAAGAATCTTTTTAAAAATTCAAAACCGTTCCAATCAGTAATCAAAGCACAGCAAAATTAAAAATGCAAGCTTCGCACAAGTGGAGTGTAGATACAATACTTCAGATGTTACCCAAAAAATAAATAGGGTTATATCGAAACAAGCGTAATAAAAGCATCAAACCACAGACATATACAATTTGCTTTTGGCTTTCTTTCTATTTAGATTTACGTGTCATAAAGAAGCTACTCAAACAGTAAAATCTTTATTCTTTTTATTTTAAATTTTAAAAGCAATTTTAATTGGTGCGTATTTTTTTCTAGCAAACATAATTTAAAACAGGATCGCATCAGCTTTACATGCTGCCGTTAGAAACGGGAATAGAATAGCTTCAAAGCATTAACTTTTATGATAAATTACAGTTTTTTTAGAACTTAACTGGAAGATCCAAAAAAAAAAAATACATTGCTCAATGTTTTTTTTCACAAAAATAAACAGCAAAGCAGTAAGAAGAAAAATACAAAACGAAGCTTTTCAAAGTAGTAGACGTTGTTCCGATGAACCATAATTAAAAAAACTTTAACTTTACTTTGTAGAAGTTTTTTTTCTTCAGCTACCTCAAGTGAAAAATAATTGAATCAATAATTATAACCGACGCAGAATAGTATACGTACAGTACATAACAGTAATAATACACAGTAGTGCAATAATATATAGAAGTGCAATAATGGGCTGTAATGTTGCAAGATTGTTTTTTGGGCTTTTAATTACCACCATTTGCTTAGTGGAAGCACAGCGGGAAAAAGAAATTTCTTTTTATTTGAACTCAGAGGATCTATTGGAAATTTCCTCAAACAATATAGACCAGTTAGTATTCAACAGCTCATATGTTACTTTGCTAGAATTCTATGCTCCATGGTGTGGATACTGCAAACAGCTGAAACCAGGCATAGAGAAACTTGGCCAAACAATTTCTAAGAAGAATTTACCTGTGCAGATAGGAATAGTTAATTGTGATGACTCTAGTAACGCGAAGCTTTGCGGAGAATATAACATTGAAGGCTTTCCAACTTTGCTGACAGTAGCTCCCAAAAGCTTAAAGAAAATCGCAAATAGTGAAAAAATAAACAAGAAAAACTATAATATCGATGTTTACAAGGGCGCAAGAGAGGTAGGACCTATATTAAAACACTTGGTATCAAAAACAAAGAAGGAACTCAAGTTTGTTAAAGAGTTTCAAAAACTTTATGCTGCCATAACAGCTGAAAAAAACAGTACGAAGCAAAAACCATTTGTTTTGCAGTTGATCACTTCTCAAGGCAAAAATGGAAAGGAAGCAAATGCATTAGAGAGAGTTTTATTGACCACAGAAACGCAATTTGCTGGCAGTGTTGCATTTTTAAAAAGCAGTGTCGACGCTGTAGGGCCAGAAATGCTTGCTGTGTGCAATAGTGACTCAGACAACAAACTTATTGCGCAGCTATGCTCTGAACTTAAAACAAGGATATATTCTGACAAGTCTGCAAGCAGCATCTTACTTTTGGTTGATCCTGAAAATGAAGCATATTCTATCTATGAGGGTAAAAACTACATCTCCGAAAAACAGGAGAGGAACAAACTCAAAGCCCTAGGTCGCAAAATCTCTCAATGGGTTGTAGATACTTTGGGTACTGAGAATGTGACTGCATTAGACGGTCCATTCAGCCAAAAAGATTCGCTTTTGAAAAGAAGTGTTTTTAAAAGCAAGTACAGCAAGAAGAAAAAGAAAACAAGAACCAGAAAGAGCGCCGCACCACTTGACGAGCTTTAACCAATGGGGAGATTTGTATAGGCGGTGGGAGCATGTAGAGTATATAGTTTAGTTGTAGTGAGCGGATTTAAATGCATTCATAAGCTGCTGCCAGAACCACGATGTCTATCGACGAGCCACCGACAGTTGAATTAAGCTACGGGAGGAGGTGCCTCAAAAATAAAAAAATGAAAATAAAAAAATGAAAATAAAAAAAAAAAGGATTATCAGTATTGCAGTTTTGAAGGAACACGTTTGAAATTACCCAATTCAAACTCAACACATTTGAAAGTATCCAAAAAACCAAACTCTTCTGACAATATCCTAAAAAACCAAACACTTTTGAAAATGCTGCAACCTTAGAGAGATAATAGTAGATCCGATAAACTTCAAAAAGATGCGCCCTGAGTTACTAGTGATATAAGCAGACACCCATTTGTTATAGTTATATTCTGAGATGTACTGTTGCCACATGCGGCAATCGCCACGTGACCAGAACGAATCCAATTTTTTTTTTTTTTTTAATAATTTTTTTAGCTTCCAATTTCAAAACCAAATATCCCAACTTTCAAATTTTGCTACTGTGAACAAAATTCACATACTTAAACCAGCACTGCAACCACCAACAAAGATTCATTATTTTCCCAATGTCGTCATCACTGTCATTTTCTCACTTGACCAAGATGGTTGTCAGATTTAATCCGCTGAACAACAAGTCCTCCAAGGTGTGCAGAACTATTTTGTCAGGAATTCCTCCGAAGATGAAGGATACGCTAGAATTGACTGCTGAGTGTCTGCCACCTTCCAGCAAAAAAAAGGAGGCTGTTAGTTTTGTTTTCAAGGATAAAAAGGAGTTTTCATATGACCCAAATGATGCTACTCTGCAGATAATGGCACATGAGGTGCACAGATACACGAAGAAGTTGAAACTGAAGGAAACCATTGAGAAGTTTGCCTAAAGAAGCAGTGGAAGGATGCTTCCTTGTAAATAATACGTTAGATCTATATATGTGAGTTTTATAAATCCAGATTGCGCTAGCAGCCGGAAGAATAGTGATTTGGCGTTCGTAAACAGCACAGTAGCTGCACTGAAACTTGGTTTTTCAGAAGAAGATTTTATGAAAAAACAATATGGGAGCGGGGATTGGTAGAAATGCACGTGACAACATTGCTTTTTTTTTTTTTTAATTTTTTTTTTTTCATGAAATTAATTTATTCATCTCACTTATTTCTATCGCCTATTTGGGTTCTTCTGCGTAATATATTCTACAGTAACTACATAAATAAGCAAGAAAATGAGTGAATAATACCAAAAAACACACCATTCCTAACCAAAATGTCGTATTTCTTCAACGATATCAAGCCCTATGACAACAGGGACATGTCATCAAGCGATTCAGATGCTCCAGAGGTGCATGTTACCAACAAAAAAACATCCCATTTTGACCAGTATTCAAGCGATGAGGATGCACCTGACGCGGATGAGAATGATATTCTTCCCGTAAAAGACTATGAAGAATCAGATGGGGACTATAATTTGGAGGAAGAAAGCGAGGAAAAAGAAATGCAGAAAGCACTGAAAAAGACCTCCTTCAAAAAACTCAAAAACATGCAGGACCAGTACGACAGTGAATCAAAACAGCAGAGACATCCAAAAAAGGCAAGTGCCAGCGGAGATACAGTTGAGGAAGTTAAAGCACAGTTATTGCTTCACAAGGCGTCGTTATTGAAGTTGAAAAAGGCAAAAAAAGAAACCAGAAGCAAGTACGATATACCTGAGGAGTTTGAGAGGTCAGATTCTGGATCTGAAATAGGAGAGGGAGGTTTTTTTGAGGAAGAGTTTAGTGGAGATGATGATGATGCACCAATGGAGCAAAGTTTCAGCCAGAAAAGTAGCAGTAAAAAGAAACAAAATAAGCATGCTCCCAAAGAGGAAAAAATGTCAAAGAAAGTTTCCTACATCAGAGACATCCCTGGGCTGGATGACTATGACAGAAAAGAAAGGGCAAAACTCAAACAGAACGACATCAGATTCGACAAAGCACTGGGAGACAATAATGCGGACTACCACAAGATAAGAAACAACTATAAGTTCCTGGACGAGTACAGAGAGGCGGAGATAAAACGGATGAGAGGGCTGCTGAAGAACAAAAAAGAGTTAAGCAAACTGGAGGAACATGAGGTTGATGAGGTGAGAAGAAACCTGCAGAAACTGGAAAACAAGATGTACACTCTGAAACAGAAGGACAAGGAGCATGCGTTCATCAAGCAGTACCAGAGCGAAATCAACATGAAGAACAGAAACAGAGACAGCGGAAGCAAGTTCTACCTCAAGGACTCAGACAAAAAGAAGCTGCTGAACAAGTTCAAGTTCGAAAACATGGACTCGAGACAGCGAAACAAGGTGATGGAGAGAAAGAGAAAGAGGCAGCTGGGAAAGGAGATGAAGATGTTTGGGCAGTAGGTTTTTTTTGGTTGTTTGCTTTTGTTTGTGGGGTTGGTTCGGGCCTTTCAGGAGACTATATATACACTGTGAACCGTTTACTGTATCAGTGGCTGGGCATTTCGTTAGTCATTTGCCACTGGACCATGATTTGCCACTGGACCATGCCTTTGAGGTATTGTCTATTCGTTTTGTGCACCTCTGCTGCACTCAGACGATGCTTCTGCCGCAGTGTCTACTCGTTCTATACAACTCTGCCACTCAGACCTGCTCGATCTTCCCGTTGTTGGCCTGCCAGTCGCTGAAGGAGCCGGTGTACACACCGAGGTTTTCGTAGCCCTGCTCGCCGGCCTTGTCGGCGGCGTACTTGGCTCTCACTCCAGCAGCACAGGAAAAGATAAGCTCGTTTTCCTTAGGAGGCTTTTCAATGCTTGGGAACGTGTCCTTCCACACACTTTCTGAGTAGCTCAAAGCGTCAGGGTGGGTTTTGAAAGGCAAGTTGATTGACTGCGGAATCTTGCCGAGACTCTGCAGCTCAGATGGCTCCCTGACATCGATCAAGGTCACGTTGCTTGGCAAAGGCTTTGAAACCAGATCTGAGACATCAGAAAAGGTGTATAGTTTTAGTGACGATTGGTTGGATCCCATGGCTGATTTTAGTGACTGGTGAAAGTTTCTGGTTGACTGTTTTAGTGACTGGTGAAACGGTCTGGTTGTTGGTTTTAGTGTTTTGGTGGAGGTTAAAATGTTTCTTGACAGTGAGAGCATCAGAAACTTGGGAGGAAATCTTTTTTGATGAAGGTGGTGGGTTTATATATGGTGGGATTTGATTAGGTAATTATGGATGAAAAGTCATGTTTTTTTGGGGAATGGTTTCCCTGTTTTTTTTTTTTTTTTAAAAGGAAAGTGGCGGGGTAAGTATTTCGTCGGAGATAAGCACATACTGTGAAAGAGCATTCTAGAACAGTGTTCACAGCGGATGTTGGTGCACAGCGAGTGATGTTAATTAAATACTGTTTGCTGAATCGTTTGAATCACAGGAATGTGTTTGTGGCGTTGTTTGCACGTGCGCGGATTCAAAGACTGGTCACGTGCGCTGATTAAAAGGCCGGTAATGTGAGCTGATTAAAGACTGGTAGTGTGTATTAATAAACGGCCGGTAATGTGAGCTGATTAAAATGCTGGTATTGTGAGCTAAGTAAAGACTGGTAATGTGAGCTGATTAAATACTGGTAATGTGTATTGATAAAAGGCCGGAATTGCATGTGCACTTATTAGAAAGACTTTAATAGCACGTGTACTGCTTAAAAAGACCGGAAATGCATATGAAGTATTCACACACCGCTTCTGCTACAAGCACTATTCAAAGTCACATGCTCTGTTTGTGTGCCACAGACATCTTCCACAGTGTGATCCTAGCAGTTGCATGCACAGCACTACCAGACCCGTTATTGCACGTGGATCTTGAAGACACGGTCAGATGGGGCCCAAAAACCATCGGAGATCGCCATATTCTCATGCATCTCCAGATTAAAGTACACACACGCTACCACACTGTGGTATCTCCTGCCAACTCCGTTTACAGCACCTTTACTCGTTAACAATCACTTCTAGCCGCTATAATACCACGGTACTTGCATGTGACACCTCCCTGAAATCGTCATAGTGTACAATCAACCACGGTTTTGAGTGATACTTACATTCGAATGTTCCTGCACCGCAGTACTGCAGCATAACGCTGTCACCTGACTTTCCAGAACTATATAAAATTCTCCCACTGCACATACAACCTGCAACTGCATATACACCGTCATAGAAAACCTTTAATTGCGTATCCAAGCTTTAACTATGGTGCCAAAAACACCTAAACTGTGGCTCCAAAAACACCTAAACTATGGTTCCGTTGCTTGTGTCGTCCATTTTGATGGAGTTGTCAGTGATGTGGTAGATTCCATTCAGCAGCTTCAACTCAAACTTGCTAGTTTTCGTGTCAAAGTCAACAACGTTGACACACGTGTTTCCAAAGTGAACAGTGCTGTCTGTAGATGAGCCAGATTTTTGGTTCAAACGCTGCTCCTCAGGCAGCTTTGAGAACATGTATTCTAGATTATTGTCAAACAGTTTCAATAAAAGGTATCTGATGGCGGCACCATGGGAAAAAACCATCACGTTCTTGTTGCCCTTTTTGTCGTGAAGGACTGTGTTGAGCAAATAAGACTTCATTCTTTCCTGCAGCTGACCTACTGATTCTCCATAGTCGTTTATAGATTTTTCGCCATCTGCCATTGCTTTTTTCACTGCTTCTACTCGTTTCAAACCTTGTATTTCTCCCATGAATCTTTCCCTCAGCTGGTCTGAAAAAACAACATCTTTCAGTCTATCTGTTCCTTCAAGCACACACTGTAGCGTTTCAACACATCTGTTCAAGTCACTGCAGTAAATAGCGTCTATTTTGTCAAGAAAGGAATCGTTTTTGGCCAACAAAAACTCGTTGAGCTGCTTACTTTGGGAGATACCCTGCTCATTTAAGGATATGTTCAGGTGACCTTGAATAATTTTCTGCTGGTTATACGAAGTTTCACCGTGTCTGATGATAAACAGTCTTATGACGTGCTCGTCGCTCTCAGCAAGCAGGGGGTACACATCTGGTGGTAAAATATCTGAAGATGTCATGTGGGATAATATTAGTGTGTGATAGAAACGTAATTATAGCACCAGCTAGCTGGAAAGTGCCTGGATGATTTTGATTGGCTGAATTAGTAGTGTTTTTCTTTTGAGAATAAGGTTTTCTGATGAGATTGAACTGTAAAAAGGAGTGTATTTTATACGAGAGAAAGTTGTAAATAGTCGTACTCAAAATGGGGATGAAAAGATGCAGATATAAGACAAAGAAAGCAGAGAGAACTCTATAACAATTTCGCAGTGCAGTGCCGCGGACTTAACCAAGATGAGCGGACTTAACAGAGAGTAGTGGAACATGATCGGTGTTAAGGCTCCCAAATCGGCAAAGAACAGGCAGAAACAGTGTTTCACTGGGCAAGATTTAGACATTTTAAAAGGTAATAATGTTTTTACAGTCAGTGGCAAGATTCTGCGGTGCCTAGATATGTGATTTTGATGTGCTAATGGGGAAAAACGCGCTACCATGTTTAATGCCGCTTCCATGTTTAATGCCGCTACCATGTTAAATTCTGCAATCAATTTAATCGTGCAACCACGGTGCGCCCAGCCAGTGCTTCCTGTCAAAAGCAAAGCTGAAGATACATCTAAAAGCATCCACACCCTCATCAGAGAAAATCTAGCCCCAGATCTGCTCATGCACACTCCCTTTTGCTGTGGTTTAATCAAATCGGACATAATCTAGGCAGCTGTTCACCGCTACCATGTTATCAGCTTTTACCACAATACCACTAAAAACTTTCAACCAAGCCAAGGAATAGTTAATAGTGGATTTCATAAAGCGATTCTGCCGCTATAGACCATTAGTCAGATAAATATAAACTAAAGTTTACAAAACCAAGTCTTTGTGTTGAATAAATCCGCGCCTGAGAACTCAGTTTTGCTGTGAGTGACAAGCGGAGATAACAGGGCCGCATGCTTCCCACGTGATGCACCCACCTACCGTGCTTCCAGCTTCCCCAGCAGATATATATATATATATACAAACAACACTACCACCTCCAAGAAAGAAATCTGTGCTTTTTGAAGGCCACAATTCCTGATTTCTCCTGCAGAAACTTCCTGAATACACTGACAAAGCTCACGTGAAGCAAAACAATTAGATCACGTGACCTATTTTAAATTTAAGATTTCTGGATCGGAGATAAGTGCCTCGCTTTTCACCATTTTAAAACACACTTCAATCTCATCCAATAGAAATCAGGTCTTCATTTAGACCAGTACAACAACCATTGCTGGGCGCCAACAGGTCTAAATATTACTGTTTTTGGCATTAATGTACAAAGGAAATGACACTGTCTCGTACCAAGCCTATGTCAAGTCGCACTATGACATTCCTGAAACCATTGACAACGACACTTTCAGGATTATGATTACCACTGATAACCACATTGGATACAAGGAGAATGATGCCTATATTGAGCTGGATTCCTTTGAAAACTTTGTGGAAGTGATGGAGGTGTGCAAAAAACTGGGCAATGTTGATTTTATGCTGAATTCAGGAGATTTGTTTCATGAAAACCACTTTTCTTCCAAGAATCTGAATTTCATAACAGATCTTTTGGTGAAAACCTGCTTAAACGACAACCCAATCACGTTCAAAACATACCACAAACCAGACAGTTTGAAGCTGAATTATGACGATGAAAATGTGAATGTAGGGCTTCCTATTTTTATCATAAACGGAAACCATGACTTTGGGAACTCTATAGGAACAGAAAATGTGTCAATTTTGAAGATTTTATCCAATCTGAAGCTTGTGAATTACTTGGGCAATTTTAACATCAATGACAAAGAGGATGTAGAGATCGAACCATTGATCTTGAAAAAAGGATCTACCCAACTCAATTTGTACGGATTGAGCAATATTAAGGAAGACCGTTTAAACAAACTGATCAGGAACAATAAACTGACATTTCTGACAAACGATGAGGTGACCCCAAAGGGGCTGAATTT
The DNA here is from genome assembly GCA_019649525.1 of Hanseniaspora lindneri. Classification (NCBI taxonomy): domain Eukaryota; kingdom Fungi; phylum Ascomycota; class Saccharomycetes; order Saccharomycodales; family Saccharomycodaceae; genus Hanseniaspora; species Hanseniaspora lindneri. The sequence goes on from JAFNJT010000168.1 coordinate 10,725, forward strand.
ATTACTTCTGCACCAAAATAGAAGCAGCAACCTTAACAAAAACTTTTTAAATGAGAACTTGCTTCCAGATTTTCTGGATCTACTAATCTGGGGTCACGAACATGAGTGCATACCAGATTTATCGTATAATAGCCTGAAAAACTTTAATATTTTACAGCCTGGATCTACTGTTCAGACATCCTTTCATGAAAGTGAACTGGAGCAAAAATGTTGCTTTTTGATGGATTTCAAGGATAACCAGTACACACTTTACCCAATTCCATTACAGAAAGTGAGGCCTATGAAAGTCAGAAGTATATCCTTGAGAGAGCTGAATGTTCCGAAGGATTTAGACCATATAACGAAAGTTTTAGTCAGTGAAGTGGAGGAAATGATCCAGGAGGTGGAACGTGACAGAATTGAGCGTGGCATTGAGCAAAGAAGACACGCCAGTGATGCTTTATTGAATAATCACTCTCAGTTTAATCAAAGTTACAACTACGATTTATCTCAAGCGCAAGAAACAGAAGCAAAAAACAACTTGCTTCCTCTTATCAGACTGAAACTTGATTACACAGGGTATGAGGATATCAGTTTCAGATCTATCAACAATCGATTTATTGGCATGGTTGCCAATCCCAACACTGTTTTACAATTGTCGAAAACGTATTCGCAGAAAGCGAAAAGAGATGTGAAGAATGTGATTCCAGATATCGGTGTGGCGAACCTGGAAAAGCGGAATACCACACTAAGCACCAATGATCAGCTGGTGGCGATTATTAGAAAAGCGTTTGAAAGCGATCAAAAACTGATTGCTTTGGATGAAAAAAACCTGCTTGAGTTTTTCAGCAGCAACCTTTTAAACAGTATCTCTGAGAGTAAGACTAATCTGGAAAAGTTCATTAGAAAAGAAACCGAGAGATCCACGCAAGTTTTGGCGGAGAGAACTAAAAACGAGATGAAAAACCTGTCTTTAACAAATGTGAAAGATTCCCAGTTTGCTGCTCAGCAGCACCACGATCAGCCTTTGTTAGCCAACACCAAGGACTACAAAAAGCTGCTGAAAAATGTAACAAGCTTGCTAAGCAAACAACTGAAAGTTCAGCCCTCAATTCCAAGCAAAAGAGAAAGGATTGATGACGAACACGAGGAACCACAGAGCTTAATTTCCGGTCACGTTGCTCTCAACAATAAGCAGGAAGATTTCTCTGACGTCAGCGACTCAAATATTAACGACAACCAGAAATACCAAAGACCAGATAACATTAACTTACAGCAGATTGCAACAAGCGACTCACAATCCTCAAACCTAGACTACAGGATAGTGAAGAAACCAAAAACTGTCAACCGCTTTCTACCGTCTGACTCTGATTCTGATGTGCTGATTGATTCTGAGCCAGAGAACATCAATCCCGGCATCGGATATGCAGAAAAAAGTGCTTCTATGGCTGAAGCTGATTACATTCTGGATTCCCAGGAGGCCCACAGCGGACATAATCGCAGCAAAGCAGCTGGATATGATGCAGTTTCAGAGCCTGCACCACTCAATACACGTCACGAGGAACCACAGTTGATTATCAGCAGCAGCGATTCGGGGTTTGTTTCAGAGGATGACCTAGTTGTTTTGGAGGAGAATAAAGGTCACGAAAATGGCATTTCCGAGAAGCACCAAAGCGCGTCAGCTGACCCCTACCTGATTCAATCGCAGCTTGATGAGAACCAGCCGTTTTTGGCAGCTGATTCTGGCAGAAGAGATGTGTTTGACCAGCGCTTTTCTCGCAATGTGCCAGTTAAATCCGGGAAAGATGCCTCAATTAAAGTTAAATCTGAGCAAAATGCCTCAATTAAAGTTAAATCCGGGCAAAATGCCTCAATTAAAGTTAAATCCGAGCAAAATATCTCAAATGAGCTTGTCTCAGGCCAAAATATACCAACTAATATTACAGCTGGGCAGAACGGGAACACCGCTCACGTGCGGAAAGGCCCGCCAGTGAGACGAAAGAAGCTCAGCATCAGCTTGCTCAGCAGCGACTCTGATGCCTAGATTGCGGATATAAAACACAACATGGCCTGAAACAGTCGCAACTGTGATTGACTTGGCATGTTTGCATAGGAATATGTCAGTGCTTTTTGTTGTAGAATTTTGATGTAAGATTTTGTCGGACTTAAGACTATGTCATGTGATCAAAAATTATTTTTCAAAAAAAAATAAAAATAAAAATAAAAATTCAATTTTAAAGAATCATCGTTCTGAAGCATCATAATATTCACAAACACTGCCATTTTCAAACAGATAATCTGCAATCTCTACAGAAACCATCACCACGTGCCATTCCTGATTAAAATATGTCTTTCAATCCCGATGACTACAAGTTCCAAGTTTCTGTCGACGAAAACGAGGACACTGAGTGGAATGATATCCTGAGAGAGCATGGGATTATTCCGCCTAAGAAAGAGGTTGAGGATGCCCAGGTTGAGGAGGGACTCAATGATTTGCTCATAGAAACGGTCAAAAACAAGAGGCTGGAAGAAAAACTGGATGAGCTGAATCTTGATGAGATCGATGAGGACGATTTCAGGGGAGCTGATTCAGCATTTGTGCACAATTATAGACTGAAGAAACTGCAGGAAATGAAAGATTTGAAGGAGAAACAGAAGAATAACCAAGTCTTTGGAACTGTGCAGGAGATAAACAAGCCAGAGTACAACATGATCATTGAGTCAAGCAGCTTCAAAGACAAGTTTATCGTCATCTCGCTCTACAGTACTAATCTTCAAAGCAAAATTCTGCTCAACTCACTCTCCAAGCTGGCAGCTGGATTCCCATACATCAAGTTTGTTCAGATAAAGGGCGAAACCTGCATTGAGAACTATCCTGTATACATGTGCCCAACGATAATTGTGTATAAAAACAACCACATGATCAAGCAGATGGTGAGTCTGAAGGATCTGCATGGAAACGACACTAAATTTGAGGATCTGAAGGAGTGGATTGAGCTGGAATGCAGCGCCGTATACGACAACGAGATCTCATCAGACAGCGACTCTGATTCTGAGGATAACGTGTATGCCAACCGAAACAGGGGCTATATTACAGGGAAACACAGGGCCCAGAACGGCTCAGACTCAGACTCGGACTTCTTTGATTGAGAGGTGTGGTGTATTTACTGTCACTGTTATTGTATGTATGTTTCTCAGTGTTATTGTGTGTATATTTCTCAGTGTTATTGTGTGTATATTTCTCAGTGTTATTGTATGTATTGTCACTGTTATTGTGTGTATATTTCTCACACTATTATAGTTTGTACATATTCTCACTACTGTTATAGTTTGTACATATTCTCACTACTGTTATAGTTTGTACATATTCTTGCTACTATTTTACGTAAATATTCTCACTACTATTATAGTTTATATATATCTCACACTATTATTTGCACATATCACACTACTATTATAGTTTATGTATATCTCACACTATTATAGTTTATGTATATCTCACACTATGATTTGCGCATATCACACTATTACACAGCCCACACTATAATGGTTTATATATATCTCACACTATTACACAGCCCACACTATAATGGTTTATATATATCTCACACTATTATTTGCACATATCACACTACTATTATTTGCACATATCACACTATTATTTGCACATATCACACTATTATTTGCACATATCACACTACTACACGGCTCACACTACTTCAAAGCATAGAACAGCAGATACGCCGTCTGCTTCAGAACAGCCTCCTCGCTTATTTTCGCAAACTTCTGGTCGTTGAACTTGAACCATATTCCGTTCCCCATGTTCACCATTACAACATAGTGTCCAGTATCAAAGTTGTTTCCCTCATGAACCACAACAGAACTCAATTCATACAGCACGTTCTCGTTCTTGTTCAAAGAATAAGTACCCATTTCAAGGTACTTGTCAAAACCTACAAAGCTGTTGATCTTTGTGAAGGAACCGTTGTTAAGCTGCTTGAATCTTTTCAGCTGAATGCACAGAGTCAATGGAAACCTGTTAATAAGACTCTGTTTGACGATGGAGTTGTTGGTTTTGCCGCAGAAACCACAGTTGTACTTATAGTCCTTTATGTGCTCCTTGCTGAAGAAGTTTTCTAGGCAGCTGTTCAAAGAAACATCCGTGGCTTCTGGAATGTTCACTGAGAGATCAAGATACTCTTCAAAGTTATTGGATACGGAGTTACATTCGCCACAGTAGATGCTGTTTTCTATGATACCCTGGAACGTGATGTGAGCGATGCAGTCACACTTCTCAATGCTGTTGAATTCGGGATAAGTGGGTAGTTTCTTGGTTCCATTTTGGGTATAGTCTAGATGAAGTCTGTTGATCAGAAACTGCCAGTATTCATGTGAATCCTGCTGAGTGTAGCCATTGAAAAGATGCTTGAAGCCTGATTCTGACTGAAAATTCATCTTCAGAAAGTTAATCATGCTTTGATCGTTGCTCAGATTGCCCGAGAAGACCAGAGCATGCAGATCAACTAAAAGACAGCTCAAACACTTGGTTTCATTCATTTTGGTGCACTCCTTATAGTGCTGGTTGCTCAGAAAGTAGTTGTTGAAATAGGGGTTGTGAAGCAGAGATTGAATCACTGAGTTCATGTAGCAACTTGCACCAAAGTTATTGAACTTGAACAGCCCAAATAGCATCTGGTAGTTCACATTTTCTAGTATGCTGCTGTCAGTGTTCTTGTTGAAGTCAAAAACATAGTTGTTGCAGTGGAAACAAAAAAGAGTCAGATTGTTGGTGTTGATTCCAAAGATATGCTCGGAATTGTGGGCCCTAAAGTGCTGTTTCTGGCCAGAAATAGACCCATTACATCCGTAGTAAGTGCAATGTAGGCATAGAAATAGGCCGTTACTGTGGTACGGATAGTTGCCTGTTTGCTCGCACGTGCTGCAGTTGTAGAGCTCACGTTTATCCGGGAGCTGGTTGAACTTCTTGATAAGGTTCTGGAGCATCTCAAACTTGTTAACCATCTGTCTGTACCCGTGGTTTGCGGATGCCTTCGCTATTTTGTTCAGTTCTGAACATTTAAATGGAGATTTTTCAGTGGTGCTCATTTATGTTTTCAGAAAAAGATTTTGAAAAAAAAAAAAGAGAGAAGCAAAGCTGTTTATATATGCTCCCGCTGGTGGCGTTTTCTGACGTTAATTGTGGTTTTTGTGTGTGAATTTTGAACAGTGAATGTTGCAGAGAGTATTTGATTGTAGCAGAGCGTGTTTGGATTTATTAGCAGAAGCAGCAATGCAATCGGACATAAAGTAAACAGCTTTTTGCGCTACCATGTCAAAATCAACAAGCGCTACCATATAAGAATAAATAAGCGCTACCATGTAAAAATTAGAATGTAGCTAGCAACTTGCTGTGGGGTATAGCTTACCTTCAAGTACAAAATCAGGGGCTGTTCTATTTAGAGTAGTTTTATATATACTCCGTTTTCTTAACGCGCATTACTAAGTTGTGATGCCATGTGATTCCTAATTCTTATATATCAGCTGAACTCTAGGCTGTGGTTTTTACAGCCCACATTTTTTGCGTATACAACTGTGAATTACTCCTAGGCCGCCATTAATAGTTTCTACTATACCACAGACTTAGGCAGTCTTAGTTCTGAACCGTGGTCTAACTGCTACTTGCAAATAGTCTGGATTATACATTATTCAGAGACTAGCACGTGAGCAAGACAATCACGTGCTCCACCAGTTTGGGCCGTTATTTCAGACCTGCATAACTTGTAGTCTGTTTGGGTTGCTTGTCAATAAGCTTGTGGTAGTAAATGGTTTAAAGAATGGGAACTCGCAGAAAACGTTTTTTTGGGCTGGATGGCCACTTTTGTCTGTTTTACGCAACCCCTAAAAACAGCCCAACTCCGCGCTACCATGTCAAAATTAACAAGCGCTACCATGTAAAAATTAGACCTGTGCCTAGCAAGCTTAAGTGCTGTTAGCATACTTCTCAAATAAGAAACCAGGGTTTGTTGCATCTAGAATGCTTCTGTGTGTGCTGCTGATTTTTAAGGCTCATTGCTAAGCTGTTGTAAGGTGATTCCCAACTCGTATATATCAGTTGAACTCCAGGCTGTGTTTTTAGACCACCCTCTGCGGTGCACAAAGTTCTGGACACGCAGTGTAGTCTATTAATAGACTCATTCGGGCCACTTCACAGCGGTACCGTAACCCAACACCTTTTTGAGACCTCCTTGCAAATAGACGGGCTTACATTTTATTCCGACAATAACACGTGACTAAGACGCTCACGTGACCATCCAGTTTAAGTCGTCATCTCCGACTGGATATACTCTCAGACAATAATTACCCAAACGGTCTCTATATAAACTGCTCCATCTAAAGCCCCAGACCGTCAATGCTCTTCAGAAGGTCAGCATCAATATCCGGCACATCACTTCCTTGTTCGGCTTTTTCCGGCGTTTGTTTAGCTGCTTCCTGTTTTGGCGCTGACGCGGATTCAAGCCACGTGGCCAGCTTCTGCAAAAACAGCTTGTTGTTCGGAACATAGTGTCCGCCCACATGTTTAAGAACATCGGTGTTTTCTTTCCCGTACTTTTTTTCAAAGTGTTCATACAGCGCATCAGTTTTCCATTCTTCAACAACAGTATCAAGAGTTCCCATCACGTGCAATGTTTTCACTGGTGCGACTCTTGTTTCAACAGCAACATTTTCTGCTGACGAACTATCAGCTAAAATAGACTGATCGGTGAGATGAAACCCGCTCACCATTACTCCGAAGGTCAGGTGTTTGAATATCTCTAAGTGAGAGTAGTATTCTATGAGAACAGAAGTGTAGCAGGCGCCCTGAGAAAATCCGATGATACCGACAAGTTTTTTTCCTTTTTTGGCAATGTTTTCTTCAATATAGTTTAGCAGCGGAACTACACTCTTTTCATTAGAGATGGTAGAAAGTCCAGTAACACTGTTTCTGATTAGCCAGGAATACATATCTACCGTTTCAGGCTGGTCTTCAACACCAGTATAGTCACCTGACGCGTTGGCCTCAATTTTTATTTGGCCACATGGATAAAATAACTCATAGTTGCACTGTTTTGCCAAATATTTACGGAGACCACTGGTTTTTTTATAAAAGATAGAATCTGACTGTTTAAATCCATGGAGCATCAGTATGCAACCTTTAGATTCTGTTTCACTCATTTTTCGCAAAAAAAATAAAAAATAAAGTAAGATATAGTTACTTGATTAGTGCTTATTTGGTTGGTTTTCAAGCTTAAACATGTTTTTTCTACAGTGAAAGATTTATCAAAATAAAGATTTAAATGGTGCAGCAGAACAGAACATTTAATAAAAAAAATTTTAAAAAGAAAACTCCCCCGCCGAGAGTCGAACTCGGGTCTACGCTGTGAGAGAGCGCCGTGATAACCGTTACACTACGAGGGATTTTATGAAAAGTCACCTCCCCCGCCGAGAGTCGAACTCGGGTCTACGCTGTGAAAGAGCGCCGTGATAGCCGTTACACTACGAGGGATAACAAAATTTTACAAAAATGTTACGTTGCTGGCTTAGTAGCGTTAATAATCCTTACAGATTATCACGTGTAGCTATAATTAGTGGAAGTCTTAA
>JAFNJT010000169.1:0-18335 GCA_019649525.1 Hanseniaspora lindneri
ACTACGTAGAAAATAGGTGAGTTAGAACCAACCAATAATTATTAGCCCCTTTAAACACATCTATTTTCTATCAAATACTCAGCCAAACAGAAAAAGAAATGTTAAATGTTTTATCAAAACAGAAAAAATCCCAATTGGGAAATAATTCAAAGAAAAAACAGTAAGCACAGCTAAAACAGCAGTATAACCTAAATGCACAGCTAAAACAGCAGTATAACCTGAATGCACAGCTAAAACTTGTCGGACGAAAGCCTTATTTTGTTAGTTAAGTTCCCCATTGGTGAATTTTCTTTGTTCCAAAGCTCCTCGGAAGTATTATAGCTGGGTACGGGCATAAGTGTAATGATTAGAATGTTGTGTATTAACTAGATTTAAGTTCTGGTTATTTATATGTTATTTCTATATAAATATATTTTTTAATTTCAATGCTTTTTAGCATTCATGAGTCCCGTTTATATATGGTTCTTTTTATTGCCCTTTATTCATAAATTGAATATTAGTAATTTGAATATCCGTAAACCGAAATGTTTATAAAGTTTTTTTCCATAAACCGGACTGTTCATCTACAGATTTAACTTTGTTTTGACTAACACACTGTGTTGTTTTTATCCAAAATAAAACGCGTAATATATATTGCCAGTTTTTTTTATTATTATTAATTCTGGAGCTTCTGGGTGAACATATAGCTGAGTACAAACGATAGCACTGACACACTTATATGTGTTTTCCAGGATTGCTCGAGTCTGTTTGAAAGATTTTTGCTGACAGGGTCTGTGCTTTTCATGGTTGGCTCCAAGTTTGTGGTGTCTGTGTTGAGAATTTCCCCTTTCTCGCTTAGCGAGATTTTGGTTTGTTTTTTACTGCTTGAGCACAATATTTTACCGCCTCTGATTATTGATATTCCACTTGGTGGAGAGGTCCATGAAGAGCAGTCTAGTTGGTCAGAACTGGAGTTGATATTCACAGATCCCTTTACTAGCTTTAATTTAGGAAAACTTATTTTGTTGATGTTACCAGAGAATTGGATAGCACCGCCTATTTGCTGCAAGGACTGCAAAAAATCAATGCTATCGAGTTTACTGTTATCAGTTATCATTATGCCCCCAAAAATGTCCGACACGTTGTTCATGTCTACTTTGCTCAACTCTTTATTGGAATCAAAACTTAAAGTTCCCCCGATGCTCTGCAACTTTGGACACTCAACAGATTGAAAATGGTTGTCAATGAGCTCTAAGGAGTTGTTTACAACCTGTAGGTTTGGAATCAATAGCAGCGAGGAATCTTTTATCGTCATATTGTTTGCCCAGATCAAATTTTCCAAGGAAACTTGAATTTCTCTAGCATTCGACTGTATGCTTAAAGTCTCTGATACACTTTTGACGCCGCAGTCTATAAACTCCATAAACCTGTTATTATTTATGTTGAAAACTGCCAACTCCTCAACACTGTCTTTACCAAATCCTTCAAAGCCTATCAAAGATGTGTCACTAATAGTTATCTTTTTAATTTTAGTTAATCCTTTTGTAAACTCTACTGACGACAAGATAGGAACAACTCTCCAGTATATAGTGTCTACTTCTGTTAGTTCTTTAAGATGAAGTGATGTTAAGGATGTAAGCGCTTGAATTCTAAACTCTCCTGTAATTGTTTTTAGCTTTGGACAGTCAATTCTCACAATTGCTGCGGAGTTTTCCATTGTTAAATCTCCTTTGATCGTTTCAATTTTGTCTAGATCAACAATTGGATCAACAAAGTTATCAAAATTTAAAGATCCCTCAATAGTGTGGCATTGTGACGCCAACTGCTTTAGTTGACTCTGGTTTTCCAAAGAGTATGATCTTTTGCAGGCGTCTGGAATCGACTTTGAACTATTTATTTTAGCATCCTCTTTAGGATCGTCATTGGAATCTCTTTGAGCAAATTTCTTTATACCTATTTGCTCGGAAATCACAGTTGCTTGTAAAGCAGTTATGATTAAACAGAGTGCAAGTAGCTGCCATAATTTACCTACATTAACTGACAACATTGTAGTGTTTTCACAATTTTGTTACTGCTTGTATATGGGTTGATTATGGGATGGATTTTATTCCTTTTTGATTTTCTTCAGATGCTTCAGTTTAATTCCATTAAATACTTTTGCAGAAAAAGATTTGTTGATCTTGTGTTTGTAATAGCAAAACACTAAAATTAATTGCTTTATTTTGTGTCGGTGTTTGAAGATGTTTTGTGGAGCATTAAACAACGTTTAATAATATGATTGTATTAACTTTAAGTAAAGTAGCACAAACTCTTATTTTAAAAATAAAATAAATTCTGGCATGTTTATTGTTAACACGTGTACCTTTTTATGCACCGCTGTTTAACAAGTGCCGCATTTGGCGGTAAGTTTATTATCAAATTCAACAAACAAACAAAAATAAAGAATGTTATATATGCAATTCTAGTTCATTTAGTTTATAAGCAATTTCTTCAATGAATACATTTGAAAATCCTGGCTGGCTTTTTTCTGTTTCGTGAAATTTTTTTAACAACTGAACTACTGCTGCTTGCGTCTCAGGATACATAGATCTTTTTATTAAATCTGAAAAGACAGGAAGAATAACCTCGTTGTAAACATGAACTTTTTCAGAAAATGGTGATACATTTTTAATCTCACTTATGCTGTTCATATCTTCATCAGCAATTTCATCATCTGATCCTTCAGTAGCCTGTTTCTTTTTTTGTATGGTATTTTTTGAAATTTCACCTTTTACTGTTGGCGTTTTCATAGAAGCTGGTGTGTAATTTTCAGCAGAATTTTTAATTAATTTTGCACTGTAAGAAGCTTTAGAAGTTAACCTTTTTGTCAAATTAGGAGTTTTGTTTGTTACTGTGAAAGACCAAGCTATTCTATTGTTGTCGTCAGCTGTTTTATCAAAACTCTGATAAAGTTCATTTTTTCTATTACCAATTCTATAGTAGCGTGGTTTTTTGCTCCAAATCATTAACCCATTGTATCCTTTATTTAGTTTTAAAAGTGATTTCTTAAGCTTCAAATCTCTTATATGCTCAACAGCAAAAATTAAGTTGTGGTTGGAGTTTATATGTTTTTTAATAAATTTTAATTGCGTCAACTGCTTAGCACTCATTCTTTCATCTGGGTTTTTCTTTAAACACGCATCTACAAATGATACCAAATGCTTTGAGCATTTCCAAGATTCATTGTTTTTGAGAGTTGGGGGATCAAGATCAGGTATCTTTGAAACTATTTGTCCTGGCTCATGCTCAATCAATGGAGGTTTTTTGTTGACTAATTCCATAATTGTTATACCTAAAGACCAAATATCTGCTTTTTCATTGTAGCCTTTTTTTCTAATACCTGTTTTTAAATCAGTGTATCCATTCAATATAACTTCAGGTGCCATCCAATAAGGTGTACCAACAAATGTTTCTCGTTTTTTTAAAGTGTTGTTTAATGTACCAGAGACACCAAAGTCTGAAAGCTTGATTTGCCCATCTTTCGTTAAAAGAATATTGGCCAGTTTTATATCTCTGTGTATACTACCCTTTTCATGTAGTGCCAGTAGTCCCATGACAACTTCCAATACTATATTTGATATTTGGGCTTCAGATAAATGTTCCATTTTTACTTTTTCTGAAATGTGCATTGGCAAATTTTTAATTAAATCATAAACAGAACTTCCACCGCAGTATTCCATAACAATCCACATCTTCTGATCATATATAAATGTTTTATAGTATTTTACAATGTTTTGCCTTTCATTGGTTTCGCTTTGCAAAGTAGTCAAAAATTGTATCTCCTGGCATAAAACATCTATGTCATCATCGTTATCCTCTAAATCAATAATCTTTATGGCAACAAAGTAATTGTCTTCTAAAAAATTCAAAAATTTTAAAATTGCCTCATCATACTCATACTTTGCCAATTTTTCCAAATAGTCATTCGGAAATGATTGCTGATTAACATAAGGAAGATAGATTGCTTTAAAGACTTCTCCAAAGTTTCCTTTTCCGATACAATCAATCATGAGGTAATCATTTGGATCAGAGGACAAATCTTCAAAAATCTTAAAGTTATTTTTGTTTAATTTGGCTAACTCTTCTAGCTCTAACTCTTTAAATAAATCTGTCATTGCTTCTAAACCACTAGTATGTAGCAACAAGTACAGGGCAATGTACTTTATCTGACTTTCTTTTTTAGCTGACTATGTTTTTGATTTAAAATATAAGTATATTTATAATAGAGATTAAATAAAAACACACGGTGGGTATTTGTGTACAATTTTATAAATCTAAGCATCCACTGAGGTTTATTTTTGTATGATTTGGATGGATGTTATTTTGTAAACTATTAAATAGCTCTTTAATTGGAAATCTTTGTGTAATGATTAAACGCAGCGGATATAAGATATCATATGCAGGTCACGTGTCACAATCTTATATCCTAAAAACCATTGCCCTCTACAATTCAAAATAACACTGCCTTGAAGGACGCAAGTGTTTTTAAAGTGTCAGGCATCATGTTGTTTTATTTTCTAATATCTGGCAATGTCTCATTGAATAAATTGATAGCTAATGGTATCTCAAAAAGGAAATATGAGTCTTGAACGCCATGTTGCTATTTTGCCGCAAATATGGGCAAAAATATAAATATCTCAAAAGAAAAACAAAGCAGCCTAGTTCATTCCCACAATCGGTACTAACAATATGTCAAACTAACAGTTAATCAATTTCACTCGCTTAAACTGGAAATTCTTGACGCTGTTTTGCAAACCGGAACTGAGTAATCAACTACCAAAAAGAAACTTTTTTACTATTTTCCAGAAAAGGCAATGGGGTGTAAACAAAGCACCCACCGCCGAAAAAATTCACCGATTTCTTGAAAAACAAGCAAAGAAATATTAGCAAGCAAAATGTAATCCTGTTACATTTTGAGTAAAACACTGAAAAAAATATATAAAGTATATCAAGTTTTAATCAATTTACATAGTTAATATATAGAATTGCTTAAATCTCAAAATAATACAAAAGTATAATTAACTTGTGGAGTGTTTCTATGCGTTGTTTAAGTTTGATTGAAAATTTTATTTTAGTTACATATTGAGAGTCGAATTAAAAATTATTATCTTGCAAGAGCGCAATCTATTTTAATTGTAGTATTAATTTTTTTAAAAGAAAATGTAGTCGTCAATAGACCTTCTAATCAACTTAGAATAAAGCAGCAGCAGCTAAAGCAGCAGCGGCAGCAACACCGACAGCGGCGTTGTTGACGGCACCAGCACCAGAAGCGGTGGTGGAAGTTCCGTTGGTACCGTTGGTGGAGTTAGAAGAGTTGGAAGAGTTAGCAGCGAAGGCAACAGAAGCAGCAGCAACAGTTAAAGCGACAGTAGAGAATTTCATTGTAATGTATTTGATTCTAGATGGTTTTTTACTGTTTTTTTGATTATTAAGAAAACAAATTTTGATTTACAAAATCGCCTATTTATTATAAATCGGAAACAGAAAAATATTATATAGACTGCACAAATCTGAATGTGTTACTTTCAGCCTCTTTATATAATCAAACTTTTTTGCTCGAGAAAAAAAGCAACCTCATATTTTTGTCTTGGTTGGAAACCAAAATATCCCATCATGCAGTCGGAATTTTTGCTGTATTGGAAAAAAAAAAAAAAGACCTAAATCATGTGTTTTTGCTAGCAAATTAAAAGTTCTAGATCAAGTATCGCTTTTTTAAGAGCAACAAAAATAACCTAGAATTTTAAAAAATATATGATGGTAATGCTTATATCCGGCTAGAAATTATTGCACAACAAAGCGAAACCTAAAAAAAATTATAAAAATGTAACCACAAGGAAAAAAAAAAGTACCGACTGTATGAAAAAAAATAACTCCTTTTTTTTATTAATAAAAAACGCTTAGAAATAAGCATACAAAGAATGTTTTTCAATGTATCTAAAATTGCTCAAAAACAAAGAAAAACAAAAAAATTCTAAAAAAAAAAAATGCAAAAGTTAAAAATAAAAACTTCCAGCCCCCAACCCCCCACTAAATATTTACTTTTCTTTTTTATTAGTTTTTGTTTACCTTTTTCCTAAATCAGAAACGTGCACGGCTGAATATAAATTCTACACTGCAAGATCAAAAGTGTGTTTTGAAAAAGATTTAGTAATAATAAGACAAGACCCACGAGACCTGAAGCAGATAAGAATCTGAAGGAGATAAGACTCTGAAACACACACGAGAAACATATGAAAATAACATTTACTGATTGAGCCATTTTTTATCTGTCGTTTATAAATAATAATTTCTTTCTTCCTTGATATCAGAATGAATACATACTACGACTGGTTACTAGTGTTTCTAGCAATATTTGTGCCTCCAGTGAGTGTTTTTATAAAATACCCACCAATGATTTTTCAGCGGCTGATAAGAAAAAAGGAAAACATCCAGATAACGAGGAAAGAGTTTTGTCTCAGCTTGTTCTTGTTTTTTATCGGCTACCTACCCTCCCTTATCCATGCCCTTTATTTGATAAGCAAGAATGACGAACATTACAAACACTTGAATGAGCTGAACAAGCGCTACAAAAAGGACCAAAAAAGAAAGAAGAAGGGCGATAAAAAAGACATGAAGACAAGCAGCAGCGCACGTGATCCGTCGCAACACTACTCTGGCAAGCACGTGAGCCCAAGCAAGCCAACGAAAGATCCGCTGGCTAGAGTGCGTTTGCAAGAAAGCTCCTACGGAAGCATCGTTTAAGGAGTGTTTATCAGCAGAACGATGGAGTCTGAGTGGTGTATCCGCGGGAAAAAATATGACTGTCACCTGACGCTGCTGCGGATTTATCGCGCCTGCCACCTGACTCTGCTGCGGATTTATCGCGCCTGTCACCTGACTGTGTTCCGGGTCACGTTTTTTTATTTTTTTGAAATTTTCCATTTGTTTCTTTTTTTTTTCCAGAGCCTCAAAAATTAAAATCAATCTAATCATTACATAATTTATTCAAAAACACCATCAGCACTAAACTCAGAATCTACAACCAAAAACCACATTCAGCAAGATGGATATGATGATTGACATTGTAGAGCGGGATCCTCTAGAAGCGGACTTTACGATTAAGGAGAGTCACGTGGCAGACACTGTCACAACGGATACAGGGTTTCCCAGTTTAAGTGATAAAAAGACACTGCAATCGTGGAGAGTCAGGCTACAAGAAAAGAAGATCAACGAAAAAAAGAGGTTGAGAGAGGCGAAAAAAACCGCAACTCACGATGCTGACTCTATCGTTGATTTTGAGGTCAAAGAAAATGAGCCGGAACAGGTTGCAAGAGATGCACCAAACAAGAAGTTTAACAATGAAGATATGACAGAAGCTGAAAGAATACATCTGGAAAACATAAACCTCATGATGGGCATGTCCTCGGAGCAGATAGCAAAGGAAAGGCAGGAAATCATGGATAACATGAACCCTAAGGTGCTAGAAAAGCTGATTAAAAGATTCTCCTCTCAAACCAAGATAAGCAGTGGAGGAGACGATGAGATGCCGCTGTTCACGAACATTGACACCAACAAGTACTGGGTTGGTGGAACGAACTCAATCAAGGAACTCCCAAAGCTGGATGACGCTAAAGTAAGTGAAATCTTGAACAGTCATCAGGTTTCAGCAGAAACAAAAACGCCTAAAAAGATTGATTTGAGACACGTTCAATTTGAGGATGATCTTAAGGATTTGGAAGAGGAGGAAGAGCTTGACCTGGAGTATCCAGCGATTGAAAATGAGGATGATTACGTCACTGACGACTACCAGATTTTACAAAAAATGAAAGACACAGATAGCAAGGAGTTGTTGAAGGATGTGCATTTTGTTACAAAGAAGCAGCTAGAACAGTACGAGCCGTTGTCCATAGATGATCCAGAGTTTGAGGCAAAGCTGAAGGAAAAATACTTTGCTGATTTGCCAGCAGAAATGGATAAACTTAGATGGATGGAAGCGCCGGATGAATCGAACATCACTAACAACAAAGTTATTGACACTGTGGCTGATCTCAGATTTGATTTCAAGGGCAATTTGTGTGCCCCTCAGCAGGATGTTTCTACCACAAAGGATGGTTTGCATCATCACGCAGATAATCAAGACCTGAAGGGATACACTTTGGAAGAGCTGCAGAGATATGCTCTCTCAACATACCCTGGACAAAAATGCATTGCCATACAAACGCTGGGCAGAATAATCTACAAAGTAAAGGCTGAGAGATATTATCAGCTGATCCCTGAAATTGATCAGGAGCAGTTTGAAAAACTGAATGGAGACATCACACCAATCATAGAGCAGATTTATGGCATGCTATGGGCATGGATAAGTCATTTGAAAATTGTTGATATCATTGAATCCAACTTGAACGCGAAGAATCTGTCTATTAAGAACTATGCCACGGAGGCTGTGTGGATGCTGAAGCAAGGTGAATACAAGGAAAAGAAAATCAGAGAGAAGAGAAGAAGCATGAACGAGCAGTAAAAGATGAGTTTGAGTCGCATAAAACAAGATGAGTTTGATCAAATAAAAACAAGATGAGTTTGAGTCAAATAAAAACAAGATAATGTTTGAGTGCATTGAAAACAAGCTGTTATTTGCGTTGCAACTGTTCTACTGACCCTAGATAAACGACTATTTCAGCAGCTCTGTTTCGAGTACTAGATTTCTCCCATATACAGTTTCTCTATATTTTCACTACTTTGGACTAAGGCTTGTACATTATCAGTCTGTTGATACAAAAGCGACGATCCTATATAAAACATACAAAATCACATAGCTGAAGTGTCTACAAAGCTTAATAAATAACCTTAATACAATGCATTAGTGAACAAAACCGCGAGCCTCTTTGTATCTAGCAGTTGCTGGAGAAACAGTGATGTTTATTTTAAAACGGGCCACACAAAACACTACTAACAACAACAAAAAGTAGCTTTAACACTCAATAAACTAACAGTTACTTTTTATCCACACACTGACACATTGGCAATATCAAACCACCAGAAAAAAGTAATAACCTTTTTCCAGCTTTAACAGGTAAAATAGAAACCCATCTACCATCAACCCAACTTAATTGTGTGTAGTTCCTATTTGCAGCAAGCAAGTGGAATTGCAAGAATATGAACATAAAGCTGAAACATTAGCGACATAAAGTAATCTGCCATAAAACATGGCAAATAAAGTGTTATGTCAATATTTCAATGTTCATACTGGTTGTTTTAGTAGTTTCTTTGAAGTGAAAATATACTCATTTACTCAGTATAACTAACTCATCTTTTCAGAACTGAAAAATTTTGTATTTTTAATTTTTTTTTTTTGGGAAAAAAAAATTTGAAATCAAAATTAGTCCCTTTTGGGAAATCGCGGATATAAGGCTAACTTCCCTGTTTCCTGACGGTAAACAAATGTTACATTATAACATTTAGTTCATATTTGTTCACCTCAACAGCACCAACCAAATCACCCATTATTCTTTACTCCGCTCCCATATTTTGCTCCAGAATGAACAAATCGGAACTAAAAACCCAGCTGGATCTGCTGGACAGAACTGCACGTGAAATCCAAGAAGTGTTGCAGCTCCGAAAAGATCAGTCATCCTCCATCGCTTTGCAGGAGTTAAAAACCGTACTAAATGACTCCGAAAAAGAGGACTTGACAACTCCATTCAATATTGATCCGCGGAGTATTGATATTCTGCTGGGAGAGTACCAAAAAGGTATAGACAGACTGCAGAAAAAATACATATCCAGCGGTTCATTTGAGAACATGATGGAAAGAATATTCAACATAGGTGAAGACAAGATGGAAGTAGCCGAGATGCTTGAAAAAGAAATGTTTCTACAGGAGAATCTTATGCGCGAGACAGAACAGTTGGAGGATACGCTGAGATCAAAAAAGGAAGAAGCACAGGAAATACTAGAAACCATACGGAGTAAAAACAGAGAGAACTTCAATGACAAAGAAACAGAAATACAGGACATGATGGTTAATATTCATGAACTTCTGCTGCAGCGCGGGCAAATAGAGGATATGTTTGGTGGGCGTGACGAACAGGACAAGTCGGTCATGTGCGACGTTTTTGATGAGGAGTTCATGACGGTGCTTGATGCGGCCCTGGAAGAGTAGGAATTGATGTCGGATAAGAATAGAATGTGATGTTGGATAAGAATATAAAGTGATGATGGATAAGAATATAAAGTGACGTTGAATAAGAGTAGAATGTGATGTCGGATAAGAACAGAATGTGATGTCGGATAAGAATATAAAGTGATGTTGGATAAGAATAGAATGTGGTGCCGGGAAATAGGGTAGGGGATTATCTGCGATAAATAATTACCTTTTGTAAAGGGGGCATGTGCTAAAGAAAACAATATAATAATATTATTAATAATAATAATAAAGAGCTCATACGGGGAGCCAGTACATCGAGAATGTATCGCAGAAATACCTTAGAACTAAAATCTATACGGGAAAATAACCCAGCCCACGTCTATGAAGCGAAACAAAACAGCACCAAAAAGGGCTGCAAAGAACGCTGATAAGAAAAGAAAGTTCATTACATCAGTATATACCCAGATTCGGGCTTGGGAGTATCTAAGCTGACGGTTCCGCTGAGCCCATCGTCCTACGAAATCAAGGAGCCCATTGCTCCGAGGTAGCTCTCGTGCTCAAGGAAGAAGGCGCTTTTCTCGTTGCCAGACCAGAAGTTTATGGCATAGCTGAGCGTGTTCATAGTCATCAGATGGCCTCTTATGTAGCTGCCAGCAAAGAAAATGCGGTCTATGTTGTGTATTTTGGCCTGCAGATAACTTATCTGGCCGATGTTGTTACTGATGGTGTAGAGAAGAGACTTTGAGATATCCCCATAGTTGAAGTCTGTGCCTGGTTTCTTGTATATTTTGCCCATGGAGGAGGCTATAGATGTTGACTTTAGACCAATAGCGTCATAGGATGTCCCATAAATGTCCCCTACAAGCATATCGACCTTTGTGTTGTCTCCGCGGCTGGCGAGTTTCAGCATATCATCATAGTCGCTGATGCCAGTTATCAGCGTTAGAAGCCCCCACAGTGTTCCTCCGCCCAGTGACGATCCACCGATTCTTTTGTACTCGTTTGTTTTCAGATTTAGTTTCAAAATTGACACTCCAGAACCAATGTTCACCAGCAGAATCTCATCGTTCACACTGTAGT
Source organism: Hanseniaspora lindneri (assembly GCA_019649525.1). Lineage (NCBI taxonomy): Eukaryota > Fungi > Ascomycota > Saccharomycetes > Saccharomycodales > Saccharomycodaceae > Hanseniaspora > Hanseniaspora lindneri. The sequence continues at coordinate 11,222 of JAFNJT010000169.1, forward strand.
CCGTTTTAACCTTCTGGTTCTCGCTGCGAATATAATTCTTGCCTTCAGAATCACTGTAAGTAAAAATCTCGCTTTGGTTCAGGTTTATAAAGAAATTGAGTCCATGTATGAGGGATGTCATCTCGTCTATCCTTTTGAGCTCAAGATCAGGAAATCGTTCCTTCAAAATGGTGTAGAATTTGAATGCTCCTCCTCCTGTCGCATGTATCGCTTTTATAGGAAAGCCTGGATGGTTTTTCTGGCGTGAAAATATGATCTCTTGAAGCCTGTCAAGAAGAACATCTATTTCATCTGTTTGTTGGAACCCAAACTCAACTTCCTTGGTATCTAGATCGTAGAAGGTGTATTTGGCGAGTGTTCCTCCGATATCTAGACCAATGTTGTCTATAAATTTCTGCTTTGAGCTCTGAAATAAGGGGGAACTCATGGGAAGCTTCTTGCCATTACTCTCCAAACTTACTCGCTCTAAACAGTTGTCAATTGGGATGGAAAGAAGGGAGGAAGTTGATGAATTTGGCGTTGCGGCCCTGGAATGGCCGAATTGGGACATGTTGCAGGAAACTAGACTCTAGGATGCTTTTTCAGCGGTTATTTGTTTCAGAGGAGTGAAGATTTATTTCGGTTTGCTGAATAATTTAAGAGTCATATTTGTTTTATATACAACTCGTTTGGGAAAATTTTTTTGTTGAGGCGAAGAAAGCGTTGTTGAAAAGTAATAACACGTGACTGATCACGTTGCTCTCTGTAAGTTTTAAGTCCAACAGCAGATTGAGTGCCAAGTCAGGCATGTCAAGGTACCATTTGGTACTGTTCAAGGTGGGTAATTTTAATTTTTCAGTCGCGGGATTGTTTTTTGTTTCTGGGCGGTGAACTGAATGAGCTAGTTGGCATGCTCAAGATACTTTTGAAAGTGTGTCATATGTGTTTGTCACGTGCCTTTCGGGTGAACTATATTGGATGTGATTAGATTGAGGAATAGCAAATTTGCCAGCCTATTTGTCTCAAAAGAAACATTCTCTTGGTTTAACTTGGCGGAATAGCAACCGCATCCATATCATACCTGTCATATCCCGTGTGCTTTTTGGCAGTAAGCTGCAACTCAGTGAAAATAGCCCAATATCCCAAAACAGAGTCCAAACAAAAGCAAGACCAGTGATTCTAATCATTTGAGAAACTGTAGGTTAAAAAGAATCACTGCAGCACCGTCACAGGCTGCAAAACGGCCCTGTCAGATGTGTTTAGATGATTTAATGTTAGTCACGAGATGCTTTGCTTTTTCACTAAATCCGACGCCGCTGCCTGGAGACTCCGCTCACATGATTTTTCTCTTAAAAAAAAAAAAAAAAGCAGGCAACATTTTTTTCTATTAGTGGAACACAACTATTTAAGAGAAGTGTATCTGAACAAAAACAAAACTCTAGCAAATCAACTCAAATAAGCTTATTATTAGCACCAAATCGGTCTAACAATCAACCAACAAGCTCCAATTAGTTTAAAAATTGCTAAAAGCATTGCTGTGGCTGAACATTTGCTTAAACCCCGCCACTTAAACCCACTTCTCAAAAAGCCGACAATAACCCCAAAAATGAGCCCAAACCAAGCTATTTACCCTGCAACATTGAACAAAACCATCGCCGAGGTCTATAACAGTGCAGTCGCCAGCGGTCAAGTGATCAAATTTGATTCCACAACCAAATACCTCAAAACAAGCAACTCCAAGGAGACTGGATTGAAGTATCACCTGACTTACTGTGATATAGATGCACAGAAACCAGTAAAACCAGAGAGAGAAGACGTAAAGAAGGACAACTTCAACCCTTTCCTAAAACCAGAACCAGAACTTACTGTTTTGGAGAACGTGATGGATGGCAAGTACAAGTTGGTTTTGAATAAGTTCCCAATTGTCGCTGAGCATCTACTGCTTGTCACAAATGATCATGTTCCACAGTCTAGTTTGCTGACTCCTGACGATCTTAACGCCGCCTTCCAGCTGCTCAAAACACTGCAAGGAGAGGTTGAAAAAGACGAGAGTGATGATGAAGATGATGATGACGATGAAGAAGTAAAGCCTAAGTCAAGACACGCTGTTTTCTACAACTGTGGGCCAAACTCCGGTTTCTCCATTGACCACAAGCATCTCCAGTGCATCAAACTTCCAAACAAGCTGAAACCTTTCCAGGACTTTGTGGTTCAAGAGAACCCTGAACCTTTTGTTCCAAACATGAAAAGGGAGGCTTTGGAGTACGAAGCTGTTGCCTTTGCCAACTTCACTGTTCCATTGCCAAAAAAAATTGAAGATAGTGAGCATTTGGTGATGTGCTACGTAAACTTGCTGCAAAGAGCACTCACATTCTTCCAGCAGTGGGATGAAGAAGATGCAGCCAAAAGACTTGCCCCAAGCTACTCCTTTATCATGACTACTGACTGGATGTCGATTGTTCCTAGATCCAGTGAGGGTGCTGATGTAGAGTTTGAAGGCGAAACATTCAGACTTTCTACCAATGCAGTTGGTTACTTGCACATGCTCCTCTTCAAGAACGGTCAGAAGGATCTTTTCAACAGCTTGCTGGAAAAGAAGGACTCTACCATTGTGGAGGACCTTTTGCTCCAGTGCTCGTTCCCAAACAACTTCAATGCTCCTCCAGCCGAAAACGACTACTAGTTTAGCAGCCTTCTGGAGCTAACTGAGCCTCCCGCCAGAACTTATAGAGATGAACAAAACTACCACCGGAGCTTAGCGAGCTGTCTGAAGAAGACTGTGCTCGTCCTGGTGTGGCGCTGCAGCGCAGTGTGGTCTCCACATTTTTGTACTATATATCTAAGTGTATCCTGCTGTGTCTGAGCAAAGATATAGATGAAAAAATAAAAATTAGTATCTGTTAGGTATACCACCTATAGTTGGTATCGTTATCATTCCTGCTGCAGGTAGCTACTGCTTCGTGTATGCTGTTGCTAGCTAGGACGTCGTTGATTCTGATGTTAGTGATGTGGTTCATTCTACTAGGTGTAGGTTTATTAATATAATTGAGACATTCCACTAACTGTCAGTCATGTGGCTCATTTCATTCGTTCTACTAAGTCTTATTAATATGAACCATGGTAATACTTTTTAGAGGTATGTTTGAATGATTCTGACAATTGTTATTAGTATAGTTCAGTGATCCTAATAACTGTTAGTGATATGGTTCATTCTAAGAAAGGTTATTAATATGGTTCGTTTTATTCATTCTACGAAGTGTCATTAATATGAACCATTCTATCACTTGGTATTAATATGAACTACTCTACTACTTGTTTTAGGTATGGTTCATTCAGTCTGCTAATTGTTAGTAACATCGTTCATTCATTCTGCTAATTGTTATTAATACAGTTCAGTTATTCCAATAATTGTTCGTAATATGGTTCATTCACTCTATTGAGTGTTATTAATGCAAACCTTTCTAATAAGTGTTATACCTATGAGCGTTTATACTGAGGGTTATTAATATGAACCACTTTACACTTGCTAGAGGTACGTTTCAGTGATTCTAATTTTTAGTAACGTGGTTCCTTCATTCTACTACTTGTTAATAATATGAATCAGTCTACACGTATTAGAGGTATTTTCCTGTAATTCTACTAGTTGCTATAGCCTATACCTATTATTCCCTGTAGTTAATTGCCTGCCAATGCTCGTTGTATCATACTTACTTGAATTTATTCCTTCGTTCTGTTACACGGTAGTTGATGTTACCAAGTTATTCATTCTCTCACTTGTTAGTGTAATGGTTTATTCTATTTACTTGTTTTCAATATTCAGCAAATATATTAACATTAATTCTACTCAACCACTTGCTTAAATACTTGCTGCTGTGTCATTTGTGCTGCTTTATATACAAAATTCCCTCTCCAATTTTCCCAAATTTCTTATCTCTCCACTCACTACGTGCGGCTGAAGTTTCAAAACCGACCAATGAAATTTCATCTTTTTTCCACCACCAAAAAAACATTTTGCCGTGTTTTCCTTTTCTTTTTTTTTTTTTTTTTTACAAACTTTTATCGGAGATACGACAAAAAAATTTTCCTTCCTTTTTTGAAAAATTACTTTCTTGTTTTATTTCAACATGAAAATTTTTCTTAAAAACATCATCTAAAGCATATTAAAACACCAGTTACACAAATATAACCAAACAGTATATACAAAATGGCTCAATCATTCACTTCTATCGTTAAGACCGTCAACTATATCAACAGTTCTCCAGCTTTAAAGGGTATTTTTGCCCCATTGAAGACTGGTTTCGTTTACTTGGCTGGATACAGAGAATTAGGTTTAAAAATGAACGATTTATTACATGAAGAAAACGACATTGTTGAAACTGCTTTGAGAAGATTGCCAAAGGAAGAACAATACGCCAGAATCTACAGAATCGTTCAATCCCACCAATTGGAATTAGCTCACCACATCTTACCAAAGGCCAAGCAAATGACCGCTGAAAACGATAACAACTACTTGTTGCCATACTTATTGGAAGCCGAAGAAGCTGCCAGAGAAAGAGAAGAATTGGACAACTTACAGGTTAAATAAGCGAGCTTTAGCAACCAAAAGTAAATTGATTTTATATGAATAATGATTAGCAACTGTATCTGCAAATTGAACAGTGAACAACGAATATGAATGGGGAGTGAAGCTTGCTGCAAAGCAGATATATTCATTTTTTGAAAATAGAAATGCACCATTGAGGTAGGCTGTGAAAGGTGAGCGTGGTTGATGTTTGTTGCTTTTTTTGGTTTCTGCTTGCCATTCCTGCAGTATCGTTGGAACCAAATCTGAGATCTAGAATATAATAGCACATCCGCTGCGTTCACAGTACCTCACTTCGAGTTTTGAAGAGAACCTACCTAAAAAAAGAATTATTTATTCCAAACTGAAAACATAAACACCCAACTAAAATATATATTTACCTTTTTATTTATTTGAAAATATTCATTGACCCAGAGAACTAAATGTGAGGAGAACACGGCAGGTTGTGTTGTGGTAGTGATCGTTTACAACTTATTTGCACTTTTTTGATGGAAATGTGAGCTTTATTGATAAAAATATGAGCTTTGTTGATGGGAATTTGTTATTTGTTTGTAGAAATTTGAGCTTTGTTGGTAGAAATCTGCTATTTATTAGTCACGTTCATTCTATGCGCAAACATACGAGGTAGAAATCAACTAAAAAGACTATATACCACACTATTTTCTATTAAAAAGACGGGAAATTATCGATTTCCGTCTAGGATTTGACGCCTTGTCCAGGGAGGATGAGCTCTTTTCATTCTTGCCCAGATATTTTGACAGGGACTGAATGCTCAAGGATTTCTTGAGCCCTGAGTGGGATGAATTGCTTCCACTGGTTTTCTCGCCAAGGCCAAATGAGTTTATTGTGAGATTTGACATAGAGATTGACGACGGAATGGAGATCTTTCTTTTACTGTTTTTGGTAGGGTTGTCGTTCACAGCACTGTGTATGTCTGGTTTTTTAGATTCGAAAGGTCTTTTTTCCATTTCTGTCTCTTGCTTATAGTTATCCTCAGAAACAGCATCATTTTTGTCTTGGTCTAACTGCTGTTCGTGTAATATTGCTGAAGTTTCAAGCTCTGGCTCCTCAATCATCGAAATTCCTTCAGTGAAACTTGACTCTGATATATTAAGTTGTTTTATGTTGTTAGTGACTGTTGTGGTTGAGACAAGAAGCGTGAGATTCGATTCTGTATCAGTGAATTGTCTCGAGTGCCTTGAAACGCTTTGGTTCGCATAGTTATGCTGTCCTGTTCTAGCAGGCTGGTGGTGAATAGTATTGATATTTGTAGTATTGTGAATTGTGGATATGCTTTCTTTTTTGTTTCCGTCTGAAACAGAGTTCTGATCGCGACTTTCAGCTTTGTTTTCGTCGATATGCAAATCGCTGAGTTCAGCTAGATCCTTTGAAATGTCATATTCCTGGGGTTTGAAGTTGAATGGAGACTTTGAACCACCGCTGGTGAAATTGTAATTCAATCTTGGAGAGTATTTCGGCGCTCTGTTGGCAGAAAGATGCCCATTCAGCTTCAAACTTGGTGTGGATTTCCTCAAGGGAATGCTTCCTGAAGTAGTCGCACTTGAAGTCGATGTAGCAGATGTAGCCGATAAAGAAGGCGCTCCATTTTCACTGGTGTTGTTTCCAGATAGATGAGATCCATTAGAACTGGTTCTGGAGCCGTGTGGTGAGTATGGAATACCAAAGTTATAGTACCGTTCTCTCTGTGTCTTGCTCGCGCTTCTGAAGCTGTTCGCCGAATTGGATGTGACAGAAGAGGGAGTGATAGATCTGTAGCTGCTGTCAGAGACATTTCTTGAAGAAGCGCGGTATTTTTTAGCACCCTTATGTGTAAAGGAGAGATTAGAGTTGTTTTCCGCTCCCTTGGCCTCTTTCAAAGGACTTCCGTTTTCACTCCCGCTCTCATTTTCATCTTCCTCAATCAGCAAATCATTAGAGCCTCTGCGGAGATTCGCACTTTTAGAAAATGCGCTGCCAGGAGCATTGTTGGAATCGTCTGCAATCTTATATTCATTTTCCCAGGGGTTGCTTAGATCCCCGTCGATGGTTGTGCTGTCTACATCAAGCCAGTTATCGTAGGAGAGCTGGTTGTTCACCCTGGAAACAAAGCTGAGTTCTGAAGGCGCGCTCTCAGATCTCTTGTGCCGTAGCGAATTTGACTTGTTGTTTTTTGGAACTATGAAATGCTCAGCATCCTCTAAATCAATAACCACTGTCCGTGGTACCAACTCGCTGCTGTTGAAGCTCTTGTTTGAGGAGCTGATATTGGCAGTTGGCTTGGATTTATTCACATCTGCTGTCTCTGAAATGCTGCTGTTGCTCCCGTTCCGGCTGGCATTGTTACTGGTCTGAAGAAACTCAAAGTTCTCGCCAGATAAGGCAAAGGACCTCTTGTGCTTGTGGCCTCTTCGCATCGGCGCAGTGGTCGGAGATACTAGATTGTCAACCTTCTCCATCCTGCACGTGTCGTTTCTCTTTGTCTGAGAAACCAACCTATCTGGATGGTCACGTTCGAGTAAAACTAGGTCAGGTGATCTTACGCGCAAACTCTCA
>JAFNJT010000016.1:0-37817 GCA_019649525.1 Hanseniaspora lindneri
GTGAGAGTTTGCGCGTAAGATCACCTGACCTAGTTTTAGTCGAACGTGACCATCCAGATAGGTTGGTTTCTCAGACAACTGTTTTTAAAATTGCATTTTTATCACATGACAGTAATTGCTTTTTTTATTTTTTTTTTTTTTTTAGAAATCAGCCGCCTGGGTTGTGTCCCAAAACGGCATGCGAATCTTCTTTCGTCCATCCACACCGCAGCAAAAAAAAATGTCAGTCTTAACTCCGACCATCTCCATCTAAATCAACGAAAAATTTTCCACACCTTATTTTAATTCATTATCTCTAACACTTGAATCAAAACTATATAAGAACGACATTACACATCACAATTAAATTTATTTAAAGAAACAAAATTCAAAACCGAATTTCCACTGAACCACAAGTAAAATACAATGGCCAAAAAGGGTGGTAAAAAAGGCAAAGCTTCCAGCTGGGAAGATGAAGAAGATCTCTACATGGAATCAACTGCTGAAGAATTCGGTACTCCAACTGAAGCCAGCGAGCCTTCTGTTGCCGCTAGTGAGCCTTCTGCTGCCACTACTGAACCACAAGAATCCGCCGATGCTTCTGCTGGAGCAAGTGTTGAAGAATGGAACCCAGATGAAGACGATTTCATGGCAACTTTAAAGAAAAGCAAAAAGAACAAGCAGAAGAAAGAAGACACTGAAAAGGAGCCTGCTTCTTCAGCTAAACCTGTTTTGAAGAGTAAGAAGGAGAAGGAGAGAGAAAAGAAAGAAAGAGAAAAGCAAAAGAAGAAAGAGCAGCAGTCAAAGAACAAAAATAACAACAAGCCTGCTGCTGAACCAGTGGTTGAGAAAGAAGCTGTTAAGGAGGAGACAAAGCCAGAACCAAAGCCTGCTGCCACCGCTGCTAAGAAGAAGAAAGCTCCAGCCGGTTTAGCAGCTTTGAAGAAGCAGTTAGAGTTGCAAAAGCAGCAAGAAGCTGAGTACCAAAGACAACTGGAAGAACAGGCTCAAAGAGAAGAAGAGGAAAGATTGGCTGAAGAGCAGAAGAAGGAGGAAGAGGCCAAGAAAGCTGAAGAAAAGAAGGAGCAGCAAAGATTGAAAAAGGAAAAGTTGAAGGCTGAAGGTAAGTACTTGACCAAAAAGCAAAAGGAAGAAAAGAAGCTCATGGAAAGAAGAAGAGCTGCTTTGTTGCAATCAGGCAACATCAAAGTTGCCGCCTTTGAAAAACAGAAGCAAGCCGATGGCGCTGAGGAAGAGTCTAAGAAGAAGAAACCTGTTTACGGTAAGAGAAAGAAACAAGAGGCTGTTCAGGAAGAAAAAGCTGTCGAAGAAAACGAAGCTGCTGAGGAAGAAGAAGTTGTTGATGATTGGGAAGCGTTGTTGTCCGATGACGAACCAGAATCAGCCGCTGAACCATCAAAAGAAGAAGCACCTGTTGAAGAAGCTGCTCCTGTTGTTGAAGAGCCTGTCGCTGAGGAACCTGCTGTTCCAGAAATTGTTGCTCCACCAGCTAGCGCCTCTAAGACCACCAAGAAGCACTACGACTTAAGATCTCCTATCTGTGTTATCTTAGGGCATGTTGATACCGGTAAGACAAAGCTTTTGGACAAGATCAGACAAACCAATGTTCAAGGAGGTGAAGCTGGAGGTATTACCCAACAAATTGGTGCCACCTACTTCCCAGTCTCTGCAATTCAGCAAAAGACAGCTGTGATGACCAAATATGAAGATATCGCTCTAGATGTTCCGGGTTTGTTGATCATTGATACCCCAGGTCACGAATCCTTCACTAACTTGAGATCCAGAGGTTCCTCCTTGTGTAACATTGCTATTTTGGTTATTGATATCATGCATGGTTTGGAACAACAAACTATTGAGTCCATCAGATTGTTGAGAGACAGAAAAGCTCCATTCGTCGTTGCGCTTAACAAAATTGACAGATTGTTTGGTTGGGAAACCGTTCCAAACGACTCTTTCAGAGATTCTTTAAAGAGACAAAAGAAGTCTGTCAAGCAAGAATTTGAAACCAGATTGGACAAGATTAAAGTTCAACTTTCTGAACAAGGTTTGAACTCTGAATTGTATTTCAACAACAAGAACATGGCCAAGTACGTTTCCATTGTTCCAACTTCTGCCGTCACTGGTGAAGGTGTTCCTGATTTGTTGTGGTTGGTTCTTGAATTGACTCAAAAGAGAATGTCTAAGCAATTGAAGTATGTCTCTGATACCATTGAAGCCACTGTGTTGGAAGTCAAGGTTATTGAAGGTCTAGGTACAACAATTGATGTTATTTTGTCTAATGGTAAGTTAAAAGAAGGTGACAGAATTGTTATTTGTGGTTTGAATGGACCAATTGTTACTAACATTAGAGCCTTGTTGACTCCTCAGCCAATGAGAGAAATGAGAGTTAAAAGTGAATACGTTCATCACAAAGAAGTGTCAGCTGCTTTAGGTGTCAAGATTGCTGCTAATGATTTAGAAAAGGCTGTATCTGGTTCCAGACTGCTTGTCGTTGGTCCAGATGATGATGAAGAAGACTTGATGGATGAAGTTATGGATGATTTAACTGGTTTATTAGATTCTGTTGATAAGACAGGTAAAGGTGTTGTGGTCCAAGCTTCTACTTTGGGTTCTTTGGAAGCTTTGTTAGACTTCTTAAAGGATATGAAGATTCCTGTCTTGGCTGTTGGTTTAGGTCCTGTTTATAAGAGAGATGTCATGAAGTGTGCCACCATGTTGGAAAAGGCTCCAGAATTTGCTGTAATGTTGTGTTTCGATGTCAAGGTTGATAAGGAAGCTGAACAGTATGCTGAGGAACAAGGTGTCAAGATTTTCAACGCAGAGGTTATTTACCACTTGTTTGATGCCTTTGTTGCTTACCAGGACGAGCTAAATGAAAAGAAGAGAGAAGAATACTCCACTCAAGTTGTGTTCCCATGTGTTCTAAATACCATTCAAATTATTAATAAGAGAGGACCAATGATCATTGGTGTTGATGTTGTTGAAGGTTCATTAAAGATCGGTACTCCAATATGTACGGTGAAATATGACCCAGAAACGAAACAAAGACAAACTTTGGTTTTAGGAAAGGTTGCGTCTTTGGAAATAAACCACGAGTCAGTAACTGAAGTTAAGAAAGGTCAAACCAGTGCTGGTGTTGCTATGAGATTGGAAGATCCATCTTCACAGCAACCTATTTGGGGTAGACATGTGGATGAAAAGGATGTTCTATATTCTCATATCACCAGAAAGAGTATTGATACTTTGAAGGACCCTCTATTTAGAGACCAAGTTCCAAAGAGTGATTGGTTATTGATTAAGAAGTTGAAGCCAACATTCCAAATTGATTAATGATGACGGTTAGGAAGTTGTCTTGATGTATATAAAGACTTTAATTAAGAATAAAATACAGAAATTTTAAACAGTGGGAAAGACAAGAATACTGTAGGGATGTGGTGTTTTATAAAAACAGAAGTTGATTTTAATTAGTTGTTTAAGGCAGATATGTAAGGCATTAGACTTATTCAATTTATACATTTATGTTAACAATTTTAATTATAAATGTTACTGTTTCAAAATAATATTTTAGATAATAAAACTCAGTACAATTTTTTTTTTTTTGAAATGTAAACAACAAAATATTTTATGCATCACGTGCTATGTTAACTATCACGTGCCATTTAAAATTTGCATTTGAAACATCAGTATTATTAATTATTCCTTATTAACTAAAATACAAGTAAACCGAATACATACAGAGTTGTGATTGTAAAAAAACAAATAATGTTTAAAAAAAATAAAAGAGGCAAATTATCTTATCATTGTTTTAAAATTATAGTGTTTCCATATATATAACATCTATGTTTATAACTTTCTTGTTTTTATCATCGTTTCCCACAATATAATCCCAATCAATTAAACTTAATTAAGAACTAAGCCTTAGCCATTATGTCAAAGGAACCAGTACCAACGTTGGATAGCTTACCCAAAACCAATCTTGAAGAAGGAGATGTTAAGTCTTCTCTATCACCATCTAGAACAGCCTTTGTCAAGAAACCACAAGTAGTTTCGTAAGACATTTTCATTAATGAAGATGTGGAAGTTTCCATACCTTGTCTGTTGAAAGCCAAGTAGGTACCTTGTCTAGTCATCATATCAGCAATCAAATCCAAGTGTCTGAAAGAAACGGAAATAGCATATGTAGAGAAAACATTGTTGATTTCGTTAACAATAGTATTTCTTGCAGCTTCAACACCGTATGTCTTTAAAACAGCAGCAACATCATTTGATCTAATTCCATTAACATCAATGAAAGCTTCGTGCTCCCACATAGCTTGGAAGTTTACACCTTCAGTTGTCAAGTTTCTGTTTTTACCATCTTGTTTAGGGAAAACACATCTTCCAATGTTAGGAATTTCTCTAATGACACATTTCTTACAGATTTCTTCAACAATATTAACCATCAACAACTTTTCAGTATCAGCGGATAACTCAATCTTGAATTCACACCATTTACCATCTTTGTCATCAAAGTTGTACTTAGTAACATATCTACTGGCTGTTATGACACTTGATTGTCTGTCTAATTGCAATTGAGTCATGTCGCTTGAGTAACTAGTTTCTTTCTTGCCAGTTTCCATATCAATGTCAGATTCAGAGTCAGAGTTTGATTCAGAGTTTTCAGAATCAGAATCATCTTCAACATCAGATTTTTCAGCATCTCTCATGGTGTCCAATTCATCTTCATCAGGATCATCATAGTTTGAAGCGGCTTTAGATTTCTTCTTGCCCAATTCCTCTTCATCAGCATCTTCATCACCATCCATCAAAGATCTATCCAAAGCTACAGTAGTTGAAGCACCCAATGCAGTTTGTGACTTTGGAACTGCAACATTCAAGTTATCAGGAGCACTTGCGTTCATCTTTTGTCTTCTGATTTCCTTGACGATAGCTGCTTCCAATAAGTAAATGAACTTCTGTTGAATGATTTCTTCTAGTTGTTCCTTCTTAACATCATATTCTTCATCGTAGTCACTTTCATCAAAGAAGTTCATCTTTATCAAATAAGATCTAGAAATTGAAGAAGTGGCCTTGCTCTTACCAATAGTTTCAACTACTTCAACATTGTCCAAAACTTCAGACAATATGATTCTGGCGACAGACTTACAGTAAGCTTCAGCCTCTTCATCACTGACATCTGGTAAAATTGGTAGAGTCATTTGTGGTGTCATAATGTTAGCAGAAGCAGTCATGACAATTTCTCTTAAACGAGGAATACCCAAAGTCACATTTGCGGCACCATGACCAGCGAAATGGAAAGTGTTCAAAGTCATTTGAGTAGAAGGTTCACCAACAGATTGGGCAGCAATAATACCTACAGATTCACCAGGGTTAATTAAAGACTTCATATACTTCAATTGCATCAAAGCCTTGAATTTCTTATCAGTCAAGCCATGTTCCTTCTTGCTCTTTTTGAATAGTTCGTGGTTGGAGTCAATAAAGTTATCTAACATATCTTGGAATTTCTCAGATGTTGATCCCAAGTATTTGGATGGATTATATTTGGACAGAACTGGATCGTATTTGATTTGTTGCTGATTGAAAGCAACATCTTGCTGTTTGGATCTGGCTTTGCTGACTTTTTTGTTGTACTTGGAAGCAGTTTCAATGTCCAAATGTTCTAACAAGGAAGCAGGATCATACTTCTTAATGAATGCATTGTAGTTATCCATACAGAAGTTAAATTCTGTCATGTGAGATTCTTTAGTGATATCAACAGAATCACCTCCGTACAAGAATTGGATTAAAGTACCATCAGCATCTCTGACAGTATTGTCGTAAGAAATGTGAATACCTTCTAGTTGTTTAGTCAAACATCTTTGCAAGTAACCAGATCTAGAAGTCTTAACAGCAGTGTCAATCAAACCTTCTCTACCAGCCATACAGTGGAAGTAATATTCTTGTGGTTTAATACCGGAGTAGAATCTACCTTTAATGAAACCACCAGCCATAGCAGCTGTTTCGTATGGTTTGAAAGATGGCAATGTTTTACCTGAAACCATAACTGGTACTCTTCTACCTTCCAAAGCTTGCTGACCTAACAAACACATAATTTGAGAAACATTAACACCGGAACCTTTGGCACCGGACAAAGCCATAGCTTGCATAGAGTTGTATGGGAATCTCTTCATAGTACCGTCTGGCACACAAGTGGAAACAACTTCAGATGTGATGGCGTTGTTCTTAGAAGAAGAAATAGCATCCAAGATGGCTAGCTTATTGTCGTCTCTTAAAATTTCTTGTAATCTCTTTAACAACTCTGGATCAGAAGCATCTGTAGTTTCTTCAGGCAAATTGGTAACTTCGCAAGCAGCTTTTCTTCCAACATCCAAGGACTTTTTCAAAATATTGTCTCTCCAAGCGTTACCTTCACTAGTCAATCTCAAATCATCCATACCACATGTGAAAGCGGATGTAGAAATATAGTGAGTGAATAATCTACCTAAAACAGATAATATTTTACCTGCGATATCAGCGCCATAAATTTCATGCATAGAGTGAACAATACCATATTTGGAAGCACCAAATTGAGATTTATCTAAAATACCACATACTAATTCACCGTTGTGGAAAATAACATCACTTTCAAGAGATCCTTTACCCCAATAGGAATTTTTGATTTTGTTTTTAGAAATCAAGTTAATACCTGGCATGTCCTTTGGAACAACATTCAACAAAACTGTAGAGATGATTTGCTTACCAGTCCATAAAGGCTGTGGCTTAATAATAGCAGGTGGAAGAGTAATAATTCTTTCTCTGGAAGTATGCCCGTGTTCAGGTCTCAAACAAGAATAAATGTATTGATAATACTTTTCTCTGTTGAAGAATGAATCCTTGCTGGTTAACCATACACCTGCAGAAATATGATCTTGAATTAAACCTCTTACAGGAGAACCAGATGTTGGGGTCAAATATTGAGAGTTGGTGTTGGCTAAGTTGAAAGCTTCAGCTCTTGCGTTTTCATTTTGTGGGAAATGCATATTCATCTCATCACCATCAAAATCAGCATTGTAAGCACCAGTGTTGGCGTAATGCAATCTCAAAGTCTTTTCAGTTGGCAAAACTCTAACTTTATGACCCATCATAGAAGCCTTGTGCAAAGTAGGCTGTCTGTTCATAATGACAATATCATCGTTTTTGATGTGTCTGAAAACTTTTTTGTTCAAAGTTTGAACGTTAGGATTGTTAGTAGATGAAGGAGTCATTAATTGGTTAGCCAAAGCCTTTCTTTGTTCCAAAGACATTCCGACCAAAGAAACCAAAGTACCATCTTCGTTTTGGATTTGAGTAGCACCCGGCCAAACTTCAGGACCGTTAATGACAGCTTGTCTCATTTCAGCAACGTTGTGGTTGGTGACAGGTTCTGGGTAAGTCAATTTTTTAGCAAATACAGGAGGAACACCAATTTCATGTGTTTCAATGTTAGGATCAGGAGAAATAACGGATCTAGCAGCGTAGTTAACTCTCTTACCCATCATGTGCTTTCTGAACAAACCTTCTTTCTTTTCTAGAGCTTGCTTTATACCAGGGTTTGGCAACTTTCCACCATTAGTTGGAGCCTTGGTGGAATCAATGAATGCGTTAACATCGTTTTGAATAGTAACAAATGCATTCATCAATCTGTTGAAGATAATTTTTTTGTCATCATGGGAAACCTTACCTAATCTGATCTTGGCCAATTCGTCGTTCAAATCTCTGATTAACAAGGAAGTGGTTAAAATCTTGGACAAAGATTGATTTTGAACATTTTCATGAACCTCATCACCTAGTTTGGAAGGCAATCTGAATCTGGTTGGTGGTACCACAATACATTCCATAAAGAACATGTCTGCCTTGACAAGCTTTTTGTTCAAATTAGGTCTAGAGTGGAAAATAAACTGCAAAGCAAATTGTTCAGTTCTGAAAACAGACTTCAAAATGTTTTTAACCTCAGTAGATAAAATGTATGTTGAGCCTTGCTTTGGTTTGGTGATATCCATGCTGTAGGAAGAGGTGGAGTTAGGAGTTTCGTTTTTCAACATTGATTTTCTTTGAATACCTTTAATTCTGTTGTTGGTGAGCTGCTTTTCAGTCAAAGGTTGTTCAAAGATCTTGGAAAAACCATCCTTTCTGAACTTTGGAGAGAACATACCACAGTTGTCACAGTGTGGTCTGGCTAGTACCTTTTTGTGGAATTCTGATACCAACTTTTTTCTTTCATCGTTCACAACAGCGGTGAAAGTACCTCTTTCTGAAGTCTTACCGGATGATAAGGCCTTGGCAATGGCAATATCAGCAAACTCTTGTCTTTTGACTTGCAAATCTCTCAAAAGACCTTCTTCCAAGTCCTTGTTCTTTCCTGGCTTAGTGTAAGTTAAGTGATCTTCTTCTTCACCCTCTTCAGCTTCGTCGTCATCATTGGTGTCCTCCAAAGAGTTTAAAGTGATGTTGTCAAGGTCATGGCATTCCTTAATCAAACCATATTGTAGAAGCTTTAACTTCAAAGCATATCTGTGAACTTCATTCTTCTTCAACTTGAAGTGGTGACAGTAGAGACAGGAACTTCTTAAATATAAAAACATCTGTGGAATAAACAGTGGGTTGTAAACTGGAACTGGCAAATCAATGTGCCCCTGGTGACCAGGACAAGAATTCTCATCTAAACCACAAGTAGTACAGAGGTTTTTCAAGAAAGCACCAAGTGATAAATCATACAAACCATTGCTGATTGGATGTCCTAAGTTGTCAAGAACAGTTGGATTGTTGATCTGCTTCACAGATAGCTGTCTGATCTCTTGAGCAGTCAAAACACTGAAATCAATGGTGCTGATTTCTGACCCTGTTGGTTTGAAAATATCCATATTTGAACAGTTTTTTTAGACACAACAAATGAAGGAAAAAAGGAAAGAAAAAAAGCAACAAATAATCAGATATGCAAAAAACAGGTAGATGTGTTACTTGGATACTGGAACTCGTGAGCGGAGTGTTTGATTGGTTTCTTTTTGTTCTTGGTGCTGTTAGATTTCCAGCTGTTATTTATATGAAACTTTTTGAAACATGAAAGTTGAAAAAGAAAAGTGGACTGAAGAAGTAACCAAAGAGGGTTTTTGTGTAACTTCCACTTTGGGTCATGCAAAAAAAAAGAAAAAAAAATTAAAAAAAAAAAAAAAAGCAACTATTATCTCCGAAACGCACGTGCACCAACAACAACGATACCAATCTATCAGATAATGCACCAAACCAATCCATCAGAGAATCCTGCAAACCAAGTAGTACATTCACAACTTTCAGTTACTACACTGAGTTTATATGAATACAATTTACACACGTGCAACTCCTGGCAAGTGAAACTGATGCTATAAATAGACAAAAAAACGATATAAATAGTATCAAAAACAACTCTATAAATAGTTTCAAAAACAACGAAAACAGCCATTGCAAACCGTAGGCCTGATTGGGAAACATGTTCTTGACAGACTGACCAAAACACCGCTAAAAATGAGTATTGGCTGCGGAGTTTAGTGGCAAGAAAACATCAGCAATGTAACAGCAATATATAACATCTGGTTCCAAGTAGCCCCTGGATAAAAAACATAGGGAGACTCTTCCTTAGCGTGGTTTCTTCCCTGTTTTCTCACCTTCTCTTCTTTCTTTACTAATCATTAAAACATCCACATATACCTCATCTAACAACAGTTGTTGCTCTTAGACTTGCTGCCACTTTTCAGGTTGATGCCTTCAGACTTCAACTTCTTCTTGTCGTCCTTCTTTCCACCGTCATCTTTGTTTTCTAGCTTCTCCTCGATCATCTTGACAAGAGTAAAGAACACTTCATCCACGTTTTTGTTTGTCTTTGCACTGGCTTCAACAAACGCCATGCCCAGAGACTTGGCAAGATTCTCTCCCTCCTCATAAGAAACGGCTCTTTGCTGTCCGTTTTCATCCTCATCCAGATCAGCCTTGTTACCCACCAATATCAATTGACACTCAGGCAAGGCGTTTTCCATGATGGTGTTGTACCACACATCTCTTGCATCAGCAAAGGTTTTTTCATCCTGAACGTCGTAAACTAAAACAACACCGTCAGCACCTCTGTAGTAGGCTGTGGTTATGGTTCTAAATCTTTCCTGTCCAGCAGTGTCCCAGAGTTGTAACTTAATCTTCTTTCCGTTGATATCAATCGTTTTGATTTTAAAGTCAATTCCGATGGTTGTTATGAAGGATGGTGAGAAGGTGTCATCAACAAATCTCACCAGAAGACATGACTTACCCACTCCTGAGTCACCAATCAATAGAATCTTTCTCATAGCATGAAAGTTATTGCCAGACATGTTTGTTTATGTACACAGATATTTATATTCGAGATGGCAGAAGAAAAAAAACAAATACAGGTTCTTGTGCGCTTTAAATACTGAAACAGTGTAGGCCAGATGTAAGAACGAATATATGTTTGTGTGTGGTTTTTATTTTGATTTGAGTTTATTTTATTATTTATTTATTGAGTTTATTTAAATAATTATTTATTTTTAAGATTATGTAAGTGATAATTATGTTGATTTAATTAATTAAATAATTTTATTCTGAACTTATTTCTGTTGCTATATTCTGTTTTTGAGAAAATAATGTTTTTAAACCAAAATTTGGAAATATCCGGTGGGTATTTTAGAGAGGTTTCCCTTGAAAAATTTATTTGGAGGAAAGTTGGGCGGGCGAAAAAAATTGCAACGGCGGAGAAAAAGGAGGAACTAGGTTGTGGTTTGGAAACTCCGAAAAAAAAAAAAAAAAAAGTCACGTGGTAAACGCTACCACAGTCGACGTATAGAGGTCACGTGTGCAAGTGGATATCTTGTGCTATCTTTAGTTTGATGGGCACTGAGGCTAGTGAAATAGAAGAAGTGAGAGGTGGAAACGTGGGAAAAACTTTTTTTTGGCTTGATCGCTGGTTTTGGTTGTTTTGCGCAACCCCTAGAAACAGCCCAACTCCCCGCTACCATATTTAACAATTTACTAACGCTACCATGTTAAACAATTTACTAACGCTACCATGTTAAACAATTTACTAACGCTACCATGTTAAACAATTCAGTAACGCTACCATGTTAAACAATTCAGTAACGCTACCATAAAACTAAAAGCGCTGCCACAAAGCTTGCTGCAAAATACCAACTCCATACCTGTTCCAGGGAAGCCACTGCACAACCAGAAGTTCTTTTTGCACTGACGCCAACGTGACTTAACCTGATTCAAAAATCTTAGCTGTGGGCTGCAGTTCACATAGTCAGACGAAAAAATTTGCACGTGCCAGCGCTGCGTGCTAATAGTTCAGCTAGACCAGCACAGCTCTGAGTTTGGTTCCTACAGTCTAACCTGTGGTGTTTGCCGTGGGGAAGTGTTAGTACGGTCTAATTCTCGTATGCGTTTTCGAGAAGCTAGACCAATCATTTCGCTTGGTTCAGAATACACTCGTGCTGGAGAGGAGTCAAACAATTTGCATCAGCGGTTAGTCACGTGAACCGGTTTTGTTCCCTACAAGGCGTATTCTAAGCGTTGTTAATTGCGATACAACGAGGCTTAGTATTGCTTATTTATGGTTGAGTTTTTACATGATGGTCATGCGATATATCCGGTGTCAATAGACAGTTTCTATATAGTAATCTTTATATAGTAATCGTATAGAGTGATCCTATATGGTAATCACTATATCAATCTCTATAGTAATCCTATATGGTAATCCCTTTAGTAATCTTATATAGCAATAATATATATTCAAACAGATTAAAATAATACGCTTAAAAAAGTGTTTCAGAGTGTTAACGAGTCTTAAAGAGCGTTATTTTGCGTGCGTCAACTAGGCAAATATTCTTGCAACCAGATAGTGCAGCTGGAAGAAATTTTAAACACACCCAACACATGCCGTTGCTTGAAAATCCCAAACGACGTGCTATCGAGCAAAGAAGACTGACGCAAAACGTGCTTGGAAGCATCCGTGTGTCGAACACCTTGCCTAACGTGTCAGTATAAGCAACGTGATTGTTGTTACATCTGCTGTTCTCCAGATAAGCCGTCGTAGTTTTAAGGCCTGTATAAACTAGCCATGCATTTGAATGCTTTGAATGAAACAGCAATTATTATACCTCGAATACACTATTACAGAGTAAACACTAAATAGCTCAGTAACTGTTTAGTCTCACATAGCTATTAAAAACTGTAGCTTAAATAACTTGGTAACTTGTTACATGTCGAATACGTGATTAAAAAGTATAGCTTAAATAACTTGGTAAGTTTTTACATGTCGAATACGTTATTAAAAAGTATATCTTAAACAACTTAGTAACTGTTTGTATTTCACATCGCTGTTAATAACCAAATATTGAATAACTCAGCAACTATTTACTTTCACATCGTTACTAAAGAGTATATCTTACATAAATCGTTAACTGTTTAATCTCACATAGCTATTAAAAGTATAGTTTAAATAAGTCGTTAACTGGTTAGTTTCACGTGTTATCAAAGAATAAACATCAAATGAATCATTAAATGTTTAGTTTCAGATTGCGATTAATGTGTATAATTTAAATAAATCATTAACTTTTTATATATCGAATACGTTTTTAATGAGTAAACATTAAACAAATCATAAATTTTATATCTCGAATACTTTATTAATTAGTATAGCTTAAATAAATTACTAATCTTTTTATATCTCAACTACGGCATTAAAAATTATGTCTTAAATGAATCAGTAATCGTTTTATATTTCACATGGCTATTACAGAGTAAATATTAAATAATTCATAAATTTTATATCTCGAATACTTTACTACAGAGTAACTATTAAATAAATCACTGACCTTATATATCTCAAATAAGTTATTTAAGAGTAGCTAGTAAATTAAACACTAACCTTTTATATCTCAAATACTTTTCTACGGAGTAGTATCAAACAAATCAGTAACTTCTACAAATCGAATACGGTATTACCGAATAGCTATTAAATAACTTAGTAACTTTTATATCTCGAATACGTTACTACAGAGTATATCTTAAATAAATCCCTAACTTTTATACCTTGAATACGCCATTACAGAGTATATCTTAAATAAATTAGTAACTTTTATATCTCGAATACGTTACTACAGAGTGTTAGCAAATAAATCACTAACTTTCATACCTCGAATACCCTATAAAGAGTATATCTTAAATAAATCACTAACTTTTATACCTCGAATACGTTATCACAGAGTAAATTTTAAATAGAGTAACTTTTATATCTTCAACGTTATCACATAGTACATATCAAATAAATCAGTACCTCTTATATTTCGAATACGTTACTACAGATTAAATATTAAGTAGAGTAACCTTTATATTTCTCCAACGTTATCGCAGAGCAAATATTAAATAGAGTAACTGTTATATCTCAAATACGTTATTAAATAGTAAATAGTAAATAAATAAGTAACTTTATATATTTCACATTGTTATCACAGAGTAGTCATCAAAGAAACTGTCTTCATTTCAAGGACTACTGAACAAAATCAGACTCAGTGATCGACGCCTTCTCACACATCTCTCTGAACAGAGAACCCTCATCTTTAAACAGAGCCAGCGGCGCGTCGAACTCGTGGATCTCACCCTTCTCCAGCACCATGATCTTGTCGTAGTTCAGAATCGTGTTCAGTCTGTGCGCAATCGTGATAACCGTAGAGTCGCGGAACTCAGTCGCGATCTTCGACTGGATCTTAGCGTCAGTCTCGTAGTCGACAGATGACGTGGCCTCATCCAGAACAAGAATCTTCGACTTCTTAACAACAGCTCTGGTCAGGGCAAGCACCTGTCTTTCACCATTGGAATAGTTCACACCGTCTTCCTCAACCATCTGATCCAGATGGAACTTGTGCACATGATCGTTGTCCTCAGAATGCTTCATAACCACCTGACTCTTGACCTCGTCGAGAAGGTGCGGCTCAATAGCACCGGAGTTAACCAACGCGGCCCACAACTCAGCATCACTGTACTCACCGAAGGGATCCAGATTTCGTCTTATGGATTTCTTGAAGAGAACTGGGTCCTGCGGAATGATTGTCAGGTTCTTTCTCAGGTCGTACAAGCCAAGTTTGGAGATATCCTGACCGTCAATGATGATCTTACCACCGGCAAGTTCAACCAGTCTGAAAAGCGTCAACACAGTTGACGACTTACCGCACCCTGTTCTGCCGACCAAGGCAATCTTTTCACCGTCCTTGATACTGAAGGACAGATTCTTCAGTACCAGCGGCAATCCTTCCCTGTAAGCCATGGAAACATCGTCGAACTGAATGGTACCGGCAGCTGGCCAATTACTTGGCGGAGATACGACACCATCACCGTTACCAGCTCTGTAAGCTGCTTCCTGTGGTAAATCAGTGCTGTACGTCACGAGTCTCTCAACGGAGTTCATGTCGTTCTCCGACTGGGTCATGGATCTCAGTAAACTGTTCAGTAGTCCTGGGAGTTGAAGAACATAAGTCAGCATAACACCGACGGAGGAAGCACTGACATGGAATGCTCTGGTGATACACAGCAACGAAATAATGAGTGCAAAGAGACACGCGACCATGTCGTTGAAAAGCGCAGCCCATCTCTGCAGGGCATAGTTCAGATGCGCGGCTTCGTTCTGCTTGTCGATTAAGAAGCTGTTTTTCATAAGGAAGGCTGTTTCTTTCTTGTAGCACTTGATTGTGCTCATTCCACTCAATACCTCGTTAATATTGTTGTAAACGAATGATCTCTGAATAGACTCCAGTCTCTTGACCTCTCTCCCCGTTGCCTGGTAATGACTGGATATAACTACATACAGAACTAGCAAAAACGGTATCGCAATGGCGAAATACGGCATGTAGATGATACACAGGATGATCACTCCAGTCAGGTTGGCCAGCTGGTAAACAAATAGTCTCACCTGCTCACTGATTTCGTTATCTAGCGTGTTCGTGTCGCTGGAGCACACATTCAGAATTCTCCCCATCGGAGTTACGTCCAGGAAGGACATCTTAGTGTGCAGCAACTTGTTTACAACCCTTAAGTTCAGCTTTTTCGCAGCATTCAGACAGATGGTACACAGCGTGGTGAACTGGACAACCATGAAGAAGAACGCTCCAAAAACAAACAGCGAGTAGAGCCCCATGTAGAAGGAGTCCGGCCTGTCGAACTTGCGGCCCGTCCAGAAGGAAAGCCAGACGGAGGCAAAGAGCATGCAGAACGTCGTGCAGACGACCGTGACGGCGTAGAGAATCAGCACTGGAACGGTCAGTTTGCCGCACGCAGCGACAACGTACGCCCGGTAGACGGAGAAGGAGATCGAGTTGAACGCCCGGCGCTCTTTGGACGACGAGGATTCAGCCGCGGCGTCGGACTTTGCGGTGATCTGTTTCTTCAGTTCGGCGAGTTCGTCGCTGCCGTCAAAGCCGTCCTCCTCAGGACCGAAACTGATGATTTCGTCAGCCAGCTGTTCTCCCGCGGCAACCTGTTCGCCGAAACTGACAATCTCATCAGTAAGGCGATCTCCAGAAAGGTGTTCCTTAACAACTGCCTGTTCTCCGGAAACATGTTCACCACTAACTCCGTGATGCTCTTTAACAACTGGTTCTTCTCCAATGGCTGGCTGTTCTTCAGCAAGCTGTTCTTCCTCTTCCTCCTCTTCTTCAGCCTGGTTTTGCGAGAACTGCACCAGATTCACGAACTCGTCGTTCGTTTTAAGGAGCTCAGCGGCCGTGCCAAAACTGACTCGACCGTCGTGGTCCAAAAACAGAACCTTGTCGACCTTGCTCATCAAAGACAACTGGTGGGTAGCGAGAATCTTCGTCTTCCCAGCCAGAAGTTCGAGCATACACTTGTCCATGATGTACTTCCCGACCCTGGAGTCGACCGCAGAGAGAACATCATCAAATAAATAGATGTCGGCGTCCTTATAGCACGTTCTGGCGAGCGATAAACGAGCCTTCTGACCACCTGACAGGTTCACTCCCTTGTCTCCCAGCTCACACTGGTCCCCCTTAGGCAGTATGTCGAGATCCGGGAGCAAACAACACGCGTCGAGAACACTGTCGTATCTTTTCTGGCTGAACTTAGAGCCGAACAGGATGTTGTTCTTCAGCGTCGTGTTCTGGATCCACGGCTGGCCCGAGAGCAGCAGCTCACCGGTCTGTTTGATCGACCCGGCAAGATGCGGCATGAGGCCAGCCAGAGCGTTCAGTAGCGACGTCTTACCGGTCCCAATCGCTCCCGTGATCATGACGAACTCGCCCTTTTTGATCTCAAGGGAGACCCCGTGGAAACCGGTGAACTTGATCTTCATGTCTGCGGAGTTGTTCTCTCCCAGAACATGCTGTTTTTCAGTGCTGACAGTCTGCTCAGAGCGGTCGTCGCCGTCGGAGAACGAGTCCTGGGACTTGTCGCCGGACAATGCTGCGTCGTTCTTTGAACCAGAATGATTGTTTCCTGTATCAGAGTTGTCATTACTTGTATCAGAGTTGTCATTGCTTGTATCAGAATGATTGTTTCCTGTTCCCGAATGGGGAGTTTCATCTTGATCTTGATCTTCCTCTTCCTCGTCATAAACCTCCCACTCAAAGTCACAGTTGTGAAGCTCCAAAGCCGCAGATTCGTCGCCACAGATGGCTCTCTTTTCCAGCAGCGGCTCCTCCTTGGCCAGGAGGAAACGCTGGGCCCTTTCTAAACTAATCAGCGCGTCAATACCGGTTGATAAAGCCATGGGGAAGAAGAACACCAGAATGGCGAGCACCTGGAAGGAGGACAGCGACGAGAAAATAGACCCGACGGACTTGGACCCCCAGCCGATCCGGTTGAGCACCAGGAACGTGACAAACGTGGCGAATGTCGGCATCATGATCCCCAACGCGGTGAAGAAGTTTCTCGTGTACAGCATCTTCTTAATCTCCGCGACCTCCTTGTTTCGGACTTCGACGATGTTATTCTCATAAGCATCCTCCCAGCCGTAAAACTTGATCATCTTGAGTGAATTCAGAACCTCACGCATATAACTTACTCTGGCGTCAGTCTGTTTATTGGCCCTGATTCTGATGGCAATGATCCTTTTGAAGGCAGTGACAGTGAGGAAAATAAGTATAAAGAAAATGGCAAAGCCAAGTAAACAAACAGGACCAACATTGATGATCAGAAGGACCAAACAGATGATCAGGGGTGGAAAGAAACCCCACAGAAACGGTTGCAGCGCTATTGCAATCTCCAATCTCTGCATGTCAGTGGACATCATGGAGGTCAAAACACCGTTGGAGTAGCTGCTTTTGGCGCTGCTGCTGAGTTTAAACGACTTAGCCAGCAAAGCCGAGGTCATGATTCCCTTCGTTTGAGTGCCCGCGAAGGTAGATAAATGGAAGAAATGGTTGAAGAATAACCCGTTAAGCAGCATAATCAGCGCAGCACAGATGGCGTAACCAACACCTCTGTTCACGTGCAGGTGCGGGAACAGCTGCTTCTCCTCAACGAAGTTGATCAGTCTTTTGGTCACGAGCGGATTGCAAGCAGCAGAACAGTTACCCAGGGTTACATACAGAAACGCTCTCAAATGTTTGTCTCTCAGAGTGAAAAACAACACTTTCACGAGCGAATACTTGTTTGGCGCGATTTTCCCAAAGAAGTAATGGTGTTCTTCCTCCAGGGAGCCAAATTCTGGGTAGGTTTCCTCGGGATGCTCCTGCTTGTACTTCAAAATAAGCTTGCTCACCTCCACGTGCCAGTGGTTGTAGAACGTTTCAGTCAGGGAAGCAACCCGCATTTTTGGCGTCAGTTTCTGCAGATCCTGCGGCTGGATGGTTCTTTTATATCCGACATTAATGAGCGGAATACACCATAGAAAGAACGCCTTGGAGAGCGGATTAGAGCCGTAGTACGCGTAGTCCTTCCTTTTGGAGTCGTCAGTGGGGATTTCTGGCACCTTTTTTGACTTCAGGAAGGAGAACAGTCTTTTCTGGAGGTAGATCTGCGAGTCCGTGACCTTCTCGATGTCCTCCTTGTTCATGTAGTCGGTTGGTTCTGCGGTGTTGGTGGTGATGGAGGCGGACTTTGTGTCAATGATGGAGGAGAAGTCATCGTCAGAGTCTTTATTTGATTCTGGGGACTGTTTTTTGGTGAATGGCATCTTCACAGTCACGTTTGGTGCCATTGTGGCCGGTTTTTTGTGGTTAAAGAGGCGTGTTAGTTCTGTTTTTAATCTCAGAGTTCAGAGTTCAGAGTATACTGTGGCTGCACGCAGAGTCAATTCTGTGTGTATGATGCACGTGTGTAGCAGTCAGGCGCACTAGGAACAGTTGCACCAGCTGTGATATCAGTAGATGAAATAGCAGTAACTGTGATATCAGTAGATGAAATACTAGTAACTGTAATAGTAGCAGCTGAAATTCTAGTAACTGTAATAGTAGTAGCTGAAATTCTGGCGGATGAAATACTGGTAGCTGAAGTAGCAGTCGCTGAAATAGGAATAGCCGTGGTAGAAATACCTGTACTGTTTTTCTTCCAGCTGTGAACCACCAAAATTTCACACCTGTCTTGCTGCTCTTATATAAGATTCTGCCAGACTGAAACTTTAAAATTAAGATTACCGCGAAAAATAAATAAATGCGCCATGCAAGGAGGCGATATACGGAGAAAAGAAAGCAAAGTGGGCCTTAACGCCGAGATGCCCAGCCATTTATGGAGTAAGAAGAGAGGCACAACGGCGGAGTTTCCCGTTTGGGACACAGCTCCTGGGCCTGGCATCACGCTCAGAGCAAGCTATTCGCAGCAAGGAACCAGTTTACTGGTGCTGTTCTTGCTGCTAGATGGTTGGATTGGGTGGTGAGCGACAATGGGAGAAGATGGTGGGTCACGTGATTGTGGTCACGTGATGCGCTGCTAGGTGATCCGTTTTGATGCTAGGTGATGGGCTGGCAGGCGATGAGCCGCTATTATTTGGTGAACCTCTGCGACAACTTTGGCCGCACTGACGATCAGCCTCAGCACGACGGATGATCTTTTCTGGCCCGGCGTTAAGGACCACCTGCGTGGCTTGAATCAATTTCGGTATCTGGCGGGCGGAAAAAAGAAATTTTTGGCGGTGCTTTTTATGCCCGTCGGGGATAACGGAAAAAAAAGACAAGAAAAATTATCTCCGAAATTCTCAATCACGTGATGCACGCGTTTGTCTCACGTGAGCTGGTTGCCACTCAGCCAACGGATATCTCACATCTGGCGGCACCCAAGGCAAGCGCTTCTGCGGTGCAGCATTGTAGTCACACGAGTCGCTCTAGGTATTAGGCGGCAATCGATCCACCGCCGTAGCTGTTTATTCTGAAGGCTTTGGCTGGGGTGGCACGTGAGCAAATCAACGGCCTATTGCTAGCCCATTCGATGCATCTCTTTGTTACTAACAAGCTGCAAGCCTTTCATCTGTTTTTGCATGCCTGCATGGACCGCTGGTGGCAACCCTTTTAGTTGTTTTTGGTGGCTGGCATGGTGGTTTTGGCTGCAAAAGTTTCGTGCCCTCAGGTCACGTGACTCAAATTTATTTTTGACACGTGATCGAGTCTCCATGACTACCCATCGTAACTATGGCCAAGATCCCGTAAAACAACGCCAAAAAAGGGAACTAAGATTGATTTTCACTGAGAATACTTTGATCGCGTTAATCAGCAACCAACCACCACCCTCTCTGTTTTCAATTGGCTTTGCTGAGCACTTTGCTGAGGAACGATGGCGCCTAATTCTGCGGAGTTAATATCTGGATATACCAGATTTTTGTCACATGACACAATTTCACTTACCCGGCTGATCTAAACCTCTACTCATCATCGACTGAAACTTTAACAGCTGCTCTAACATCCTTTATGTACCAACTATTCATCACCATTTCCTTTCCTTCTTTATTAAACTCAACAATCAACACTACCTATTATCTTTTTTTAAATTTTATTTTTTATAATCGACCTAACATATATACATGAAATCGCTTACAACATTAATCTGTGCGACGTAAGACTCCCATAGCTGCTGCAAAAAGCACTTGAAAAGAATGCACATGATCTCTATGCATAGTAGCTTCTCCAATTCACACCTTCCAGATCCTCCAACTGATCCAAGGTAAAGGACTCCTTATCCAAGTGCCACGTGTCGCTTCTGTTCTTTTTGAAATCACTAATAGAGTTTTTGGTGGTTGTTCCAATGAAACCTGTGAACCTTGTCCATCTGGATAAAACACTTATATTTTCAGGAATCCAATGAGGAAGTGGTTGAATGTAAGGGAAAGCATTTATGACAGAGCTCATACCAATAACAGCACCGTGAATCTGAGCTTCTTTTTTCTTACTCTTGCTAACGTACTGAGCCTTATCATCCAAAGTCATACCTGCCCTTTTCAATTGCTTTTCAAATACCTGACACAATTCCTGGATTAATGGTGTCTCCTGTCCAAGAGTATGAATTATACCAGACAACACCTTACCAGCCTGCTCTCTAACCTCCAAAGATCCCTTGTAATATAACAAGTTTTTGACAAAAGCAACGATATCTAGAAGCTGCTCTTTTGTCAAAAGGTAAATGTACATGGAATACAAGTTTTCAATAAACTGCAACTGTATTTTGAAACCATGGGCACTGTTGAAATAATTTTCAGCTTCGCATCTGAAAATAACATCTAAAACAATTTTCAAAGTAGGTTTAGTCATAGTCGTCAAAGCCATATTTTCCAACAAAACTTCTGGATGAATGTTAGTCATTGTGCACACATTCTTCATTTCATAAAGTAAAGACAAAAATTTAATTATCTTTTCGAAATAATAAGGCAAAGAGACAAGGTTATTGTAAACCCAACCTGCAAAAAGATGATAGATGGTAGAAGATCTGAAATAAAACTCTGTATTGATGATGTCCTTAGCATTAGTTGTTTTGTAGTAATGCATGTTTGATTCATATTCTTGGAAAATCCAATCAAACTGCTTTAGCAATATATCATCAAACCACTCTGGGATCACTTTGATAGAAGATCCTAATTGATCTTCGTTGTCAGAGCCGACGTAAGCCAATAAATCATCAACATTGTCAAAGCCTTTTTGGGAATCTGTAATCATCAACAAATTTAATGTGTTAGCCACGTTCTTTCTGACAGGCTCATCTGGATGGTTGAAAACATTGAATAACTCACCAATCTTCTTGTTTTTTTCAGAAGTCGATGGTGTTGCCATCAAAACATGTCTGGCAAAATTGATTCTTCCACTAATCAAAGCAGGTGAAATGTTTTCATGATTGCTAGCACCAGCCAATTCACTTGTTAAAACTTCTGTTATTGAAAGTACGGATTTTTCATAAAGTTTTTTACATCTTCTAATATCAACTTGGGATGGAATCCACCATAAAATAACTCCAAAGATACTGCTAATATCTTTGTTCATATTCTTCAAAATATGCTGCGACATGTACTTATCAATAAATTCATCCCGTTCTTCGCAACACTTTGGCAGAGTGTATTTACTTGCTAGGATCAAAGAGGCAAAAATCTCTCCTGATGTGATCATACTCGATTTGACGTTTTTGTCAAATGTCTCATCACAAATGCTTAAAATATCTTGATAAGTTATATTTTCTGCAATTTCCAAATTAATCATTTGAATTATAATAACAAAAAAGCAAACGTTCAAATGGGAAAACTTGGATTTAGTTTCATTTTCTTTCACCAAGAAATCTGTTATCTGCTTTAAATAAGCTGGTGTGATCTTAGAAGCAATCTCTTTCAAAATTTCCAAATCCTCTGGTTTTAGTTTCAAATTAAATCTGTCTGTATTGTCAGATGATACTGCATATAAAGGCCAGCCAAGTGTTACAAACCCATTGTAAACTTTAGCATCAATGAAAAAATCTGGAGAATCAAAATTAACTATTTGATCTTCATAATATTTTCTGGCATCTAATCCTGTAGTGTCAATAGTTTTAACAAATGGCCTATCGAAACAAGATTTATAAATTTTTTCCTTGTCGTAATTAATTTCTGCTCTGACAAGTGCATTTGAAACCACATACATGAAAGCATTAACAGCATTCTTTTTGACCTCTGGATGAGTAGACAATGTTTGGTTAAATATCTCTTTTATAGAAACCAAGTTTGTTTCAAATTCATAAGAAGATTGTAATCTATTAATGATATCAGCAATAAAAAGCTGACTCTTCCATTCAGAAATTTCCTTGTTCTCCTTTTTCCATTTTTCCATCTGCGTTAATACAGAATCTCTAAAAACTGTCAACATATCAAAAATTTCGGATCTCTTTTTATCTTTGGCATTACAAACAGCTGCTAGTTGAGTGCGCAATGTTTGATCTTTAGGATTTAAACCTTCTAAGCAAGCAAAATTAAATTGACAAACAGAAGATGGAATTTTGATATCAGCAGATAATAAATTTAAAATTTGCTCACTTGCTTTAACAATCTTAAAGTCAGAATTTCCACTACACTTCATTAAAAGATCAAAGAGTTTATCCGTATTCATATAATCAGTGCTCAACCTAGATGTAATTTTTTTCAAACCAATGCATTGTAAAATAGACAGCGTTACTAATTCGTCATCAATGGCCAAAGACTTATTCAATTCTTGTATCAAAAAGTTGATACAGATTTTATAGGAGCCTAATATTTGCTTCATTACATCTGTCAATCCAGTTTGAGCGACCGAACAAACATCTGGATAGGGTGAGATTGATAAAATTAAAATATCATTCAATAAAGTTTTTTCCAACTTAGAAGGAACCCTGCTTGTTGAATGAGTCATGACCCTTGCTTTATATTCCATATCAATTCTCAATCCTATGCATGTTCTAGTGTAAGGTTCAAATCTATGAGCCAAAGATTGAATATTTTCCATCAAATCTAAATCAATGTTGCTAGTCTCTTCCTCTTCAAAAAACAGTTCCCTGCCTCTATCAATAAACCAACACTTCATTCCTTGGAATATTATTTTCAATAGCTGGGTATTATGTTCGTGTTTTCCTTTTATAAAATCAACTAAATTATGCAACATATGACCAATTTGATAATGAAGATCATGTACTTTTTCGTATCTAATATCACTTAATTTTTCCTCATTGGTGCTTCCAAAGAAATAATTGAGATGATAAATGGTGATTTTTTCATTACCCAAGGTAAAACCATTACCAATTCCAAATCCATTGGCAGTTCCAAATTCGTGAACATCGCCAGGTAATGGTGTTGTCTCAACAGACATTAAGTCACCATATAAACTGTTTTCAATTTCCATTTGGTCTTCATCGGTTGCATCTACTTCTATAGAAACTACATCTTCATCTTCTTCAGCCATGTCATTGTCGTTTTCAAAACCGGATTCAATAATATTTGCATCAACACTATTTTTTCTGACTTGATTCAAAATTGTCAATTTGTTTTTATTATTAGAAGCTTCTTGAGTTGATGCCAATTTTTTAATTTCGTTATATTCCGAATCAACTAAGAAAGCCAGCCCTGTAACCACATGGATGGAAATTAAAATGTTTTTCTGCAATTGATCTTTGTCTTCTGTTGTTAAATGCTGCTGAGCTGTAATTCTGTTTATTGCTTCAGAAGAATAGTTTAATAAACGTTCTGATAAGCTCAACGAATAATCAACTTCTGCATTGGTTGGGGTGTGCCATTTGTAGTCCATATTTGTTTTAGAGAATCTTTGATCATCTGAAGTAAAACCACCCCATTTTTGGGATGGAGTCAAATTATTATTTTCTGCAAATAATCTATAATCAATAATTTCAGTGGTTGTCAAAGATGCTAAAATGTTATGAATCATTAAGGAAGAAATCATATCAACAGGTGGATTAGTAATATTGTCAAAGACAGTGAAAATAATTTTCTCAACTAAGCTACTATTTGCAACAATTTCTGACATACCATTTCTAAAAGTTTCATTAAGAACTGTTAAATAAAACACCAATCTGTTATCTCTTTCATGGAGTTCTTTACTTCTAACATTACTTCTGGATTGCTCAACCTCTTTTTCAACACTTTTCAAAAAAAATTCAATCAATGGTTTAAACAACTTGTTATTTCTTTTCACCATGTAACCAGTAACAACAGCAACAATTTCAACATTTGGAGACAAACAGTTTAGGTAGGATGAATCATCAAACAAATGTGCCATAAACTTTTCACAGAAATATTCAAATATGTTGAGGTCCATAGATTCAATCATAATCAAGAACAATTGCGTTATTTTAAACAACATAGTTTCTTCTGCTTTTGATGAGACAAAGGTGAAAAATTTAGAAATCAAGGAATCAACAATTGGTTTGAATAAAGTAGTTGATACTTCAAAAGCAAACTTATATTCTTCATTGTAGCTTGTAGAATGATTACCACTTTTAATTTCTAATATGTGCTTTTCCAAATATGGTTGGCAACATGAGTAAAAATCTTTATCTTCTAAAACTTCCAAAGGTGTAAATGCCATTATACACAATAAGCAATTGAGCAAAGGAACTCCCATGTCCGGGTCATTAGGGTCAATTTTGTTAATGATAATGGTCATTACATTGGTAATATGCATTCTATAAATATCTGTGCTGCAGTAAAATCTAGCAATACGACCAAACTGCTTCAAGGCAACAATTTCTCTTTCAATAGAGTGCGGATATGGTGTGTAGATTTCAATCAAAACTCTGTCCATTAATTCCATCTTGTTTAAAGGATTCAGATCTATGAGGTATGCTAGTGAAGAAATATAACATGTAGCAAATTTAGAGTATTTCGATAAAGAACCATTAAAAATTGGTTCTTGAAACACATTGACCATCATAGAATGTGTTTCCTGAGTCAAGTACAAGTGAGATCTATAAGCTGCAAAACTTTGCTCTTCCAACTTAGCTCTTTGATGATAAATTTTAATAAAAGTCATAACAAACTTAGAACAGAGCTTAGACCAACGTCCTGTGTTTGAGGGATGAATGTAAGTCTCTAAAGAATTCATTAAACGTTTAACTTTTTGTAGCATTTTTGGACCGTTTATGGAATAAACTAGTGTCGTTATAATAGTGGTAAAAGAAGCAATATCACATTCCTTGATCAAAGAAATTCTTAATCTGTTAAGAATAAAATCAATTTGCTCCTCATTCAAAAATCCGTAATCTCCAAATTGAATTTTGGCTTTGCTAATAATGTTTGGTGATTCTTCAGTAATTAGTTTGTTATAAGCTTCAAATACAATATCTGACAAAAACTGGTACCATTGAACATCAACAGCAGCTGAAACTAGAGAGTTTTTCCATATAGAAAACAAAAATTTGAACATATCCATACACGATTTGTTTTCAAAGTAATGGTATGGAACTGTACCTGCCAATATTGGCAAAACGATAGAGACAGTTTTAGGAGACAAAGAGGAAGTTACAAATTGGGTGATGTCAGTTAAGCACTTGTCACTGGAATCATCAAAAAAAGTTCTGGAATGGTGAGCTAATCTTAATAAGACTCTCAATAATTTATGGTCTACCTCATTCGTAACATCCTTCTTTTGATACTCAGATTCAGGATCTGGTAAAAAATCCAAAAAGTAATTCAGTAAAGGCACATAGTCCAAAACCAAACCGTGTTGCTTCAATATTTTTCTATAGCTGTTATATGACTGCTCACCCAAAGCTTCCAACAAATCCACAAAGGTATCTACAAACAATGTTCTGTTAACCTTTTGACCCTTAACCAAAGCTAAGTTGTAGTAAAGCCCACAAAGCGTTTTTCTCAAGGAAACTGGTATTTCAAAGTGCAAACATTTTGTTAACTCAGTAGTCCAGTAGACAACATTCACTATAGTTGAAGACTTGACTGTGATCTTTCCTCCACTACCAAATCCATGTGCAGAATCGTTTTCTTCTTCTTCTCCCTCTCCCTCGTTACCTGTATGGGTCACAAGATCATCATTGTCGTCTTCAGCGGTGCTGAGTTGTAAAATCTCCGTTCCAAAAATCATTTCAATGTCATCTTTGAAAGACGAAATGTCCTTGGCTGAGATTGGTATTATTCCCTGAATATCCTTTGATGAAATTGAAATGTATAAGTTTACCAACACATGACATAAATACTTTGATTGCTGAACGTGTGTTTCTGTTTGAAAGGGTATGGAATCGTTTATTTCATATTTGTACCGAAAGTCTCTAGTAAAATGTCTTGATTCTGGATTGGTGAAAGTTTCATCGTCTGCATCTTCATCAAAATCTAAATTATAAAATTTCAATCTATCCTTCATCAGCTGTTCCACATTCACTGCTGTGAAGATATTGGAGCCTGAAGAAGCATTCAAAGTTGACCCACTTTTAAAATCTTGATTATATTTTGATAAGCCGCTCGCCAAAGAAGAAACTTTCTTTAAACTAGCATCTCTGTTCTTTTGCTTTCCAATTAGATTTTGGACTGCTTTGTGCATAGGAGATCCTGTCCTTTGTGGTGGGATGCTCATACTTCAAGTTTTTTTGGATAATTAATTATTAAAAAAAAATAAAAACTAGGATCAGGTATTATTTTTGAAGATCTTTGGTTTGATTGATGTTTCTGATTTCAAGTTGATGCCTCTTCTTATATAGTTTGTATTTTATAAATTATATTTTTCGATGCGTTTTTGCCACCCTGTGAAAGATTTAATAAAACGGATATAAGCAGGGGAGGGGTTACCGCTACCATGTTTATCGGATTTATTTTAAAAATTTTTACCCATGTCAAAAAAGAAATAAAAAGTTTATAAGGTAGTCTGCTGAATAATGGTTGAAAGTTGTAAACATTGAGTGGTATTGTGCTGATGAGGAACTGACACTCAGAAACATAGAAAATTGATATATTTGCAAACATAAACGAAGTCTTTATATGGAATATAAAGGTTGTTAGAACGGTAGGTTTTCAAAGCTTTCTGTCGGAGTTAAGATGCCAGGAAATATTGATTCAGGTGCAATGGGTGGTGTTATAGGTGCATAAATGCAGCTAAGATGGGCAGTATTTAGAAATTGTGACCCGTGTTGTATTAATTATGGTTGAAATTGGGCGTTAACTGCTTTTTAGTGGATCTGTGTGGCGATTTTGTGGGCTGGGGGACCTGTTTTCAAAGGCAAAAGAGTGACATGGTAGCGAAAACATAAGTCACGTGACTTTTTGAAATCGGGTAAAACAAAACTGTAGTTATGAAACATGGTAGCGCTTAATTTGCCAATTTCTACAACAGAAAACACTGACAATCATTTATAAATGGCAGGAAATAGAGTTTACTTTGCACTCAAATGCGGCACAGCAATGTCTTTTATCAGCGGATAGGTGCTGCACGTGGCACAAGTAGCGGTTCAACTATTTTCTACTGCAGCTTCGTCAAATTATCACCTGATACCTACTATAAAAACCACTGAGCAGTATCGCTACAATTACAACCTTTGCTTAGAGAAACAGTTCAGCTAAACTGGTTTATTAATACTGAAGAATAAATCTTAAATAAGGCTACACATAATAAAATACTAAACTATTTAATCGTACTGAGACAGGTCAAGAGTTAAAACTCTAGAACTATTCATGCTCTGATCTCGATACACACCAACCAGGGAATCAGATTCTTCAAAGATAGTGTTTTTCAGAGAAATAACAATAAACTGTAGATTGGTGTTTGCGTGTGTTCTGATATAATTACTGACTCTCAAGACATTAACAGAGTCCAAAGCAGCGTCAATTTCATCAAGAATAAAGAAAGGTGATGGTTTAAACATGTTAATTGTAAACAAGAGTGCCAAAGCAGCAACAGTTTTTTCACCACCAGAAAGATACTCAATTTCTTTAAACTTTTTCAATGGCG
The DNA here is from genome assembly GCA_019649525.1 of Hanseniaspora lindneri. Lineage (NCBI taxonomy): Eukaryota > Fungi > Ascomycota > Saccharomycetes > Saccharomycodales > Saccharomycodaceae > Hanseniaspora > Hanseniaspora lindneri. The sequence continues at coordinate 27,882 of JAFNJT010000016.1, forward strand.
GAGTTGCTTGGTATTTCAGCCCTGAAAGGTATGGTTCATCGCTGTCTGCATCTTCGTTGTAATCCAAGGTTAAAGCTGCAGAGCCACCAGAAAGCAGAGAGCTTGAACTGGATGAATCGGTGGTCAACTCCTTATAAACAGCATCAATGTGCTTAACGACATAGTCAAAAGTCTCCATAAAAGCTGCTTTACGATCATTTTTGACCTTGTTGAACTCAAGCAATAGTTTTTTCTCTCTCTGCTTCAAGTTGTTAACCACATTTTCGTTATAATCATTAAATTTGTTCTGGATTTCATCAAATCTTTCTTGTGCGTGTGTATTTGGTTGTAATAAGAGCAGCTCTTCCTCTGTGGATGATATTTTTTCCTGGAACTGTGCATCGATTTCTTTCTCAGAAAGCTTTTTCTTTTTGTTAGTGAGCAATTTTTTATCCAATTGATTGAAATCAATGGCAAAGTCATCTACATCGTGCATAAACTCCAATTTAATATCTGCAAATTCAATGTTGTTTTCCATTGGAACATCGATTGCGTTCATCCTACACGTCTTCAAAATAGAAAATCTCTGTTCCAATAAAGAATCTATATCAATTTTGATGGAAAACTGCTTAGAGGAGAGGTTGTCATATGACTGTTTTAGCTCATTGACATCAACTTGAAGCTGATCAATGGTGCTGATTTCTTCTTTAAAAGAGCTTTTGACAGTTAATAGCTCTTGTTGCTTATTTTCAACAGCTTCTGCTTTTTCAGCTACAAGTTTGACTGATTCGTCTTCTTCTTTTTCCAAAGCTTTCAGAGTCGTTTCAGAATCATTGATTATCTTGTTCAAATCAGTGATAGAACCTTCAATATTAATCTTCTTCTGGGCTTCAAAAGTTATTTTGGATTGTTGCTGTAGAATGGCTCTTGTAACAAAATCCAGTTGCTTCTTTTTCTCTCTCAAGAAATAACCTGTCGTCTTTTCGTATTCCAGAACAGAAAATCCAAACTTGTCACTCAAACTTTTGAACAAGTTTTGCTGAATCTCATCTTTTTGGCTTGTTAATCTCTCGTAAGTTTTGTTAATCTCATTGATTTTCAATTGAAGCTCATCTCTTTCTTTGTTATACTGATCATCAATGGTTTTAGTGTTGTAGGTAATTTGTTTTAGTAAATCTTGTTTAGAATTTTCAATTGAAGCGATCAGATCCTTCAACTTTACCATCTCATTTTCATTGCTGCGAACAATGGATTCTGCCGCCTTAGATTTGTCGTTTAGAAGCTTTATTTGTTCCTGACTATTCTGAATTTCAGCTAGCAGATCATCCTTTAGTGTCGATAGTTCCTTGAATTCAATTTTATTCCACCTTACTTCAGTCCCAGAGTTGCCTGAAACACCACCTGTCATTATTCCAGATTTTTGAATAACAGAACCATTAACAGAAATGATTCTACAGTTATAGTTTTCTTCCCACTTCAGTCTTTGAGCTACTTCCAAAGAATCACTGATAATAGTATCTCCACACAGGTATTTCAAAACCTTGTTATACTCAGAGCTACAATCAATAACAGAACTTGCAAAAACGGCATCTTTAGCATAAAGCTGAAAGGCTTGTGAAACTCCATTTATAGTATCTAATGGTAAAAAAGTGGCTATACCCAATCTCTGCTCTTTCATAAAAGAAATACACTGTGTCGCAGTCAAAGCAGTGTCAACAACAATGGAGTAAATATTTCTTCCAATGAGTAAAGAAACAGCTTGATTATACTTTTTTGATTTTGGAGTAAACAAATCAATAACAAAGCCTTTCACTCCAGGGAAAAACTTGCCTAGTTTATGAATGATATCCTTCATTTTTTGTTCCTGTTTAGTTTCTCTTTGATCAGCTGCCAGCTCGTCCAGTCTCACTAAAGTGTTTCTTAATTTAATGTTATCTAAATTAATTTTTTTAGTTAGTGTTTGAATTTTATTGGCGCATTTCTTCTTTTGACTTTTTTGATCTTTGCTGTCTAATTTCAGGGAATCTATGTTTTCTTCATGTAAGTTGATTTCATTAATCTTTTCTTGCAGCTTAGTGTTTAAATCTGAAACCAAAAGCGTAACACTGCTTATTTGGTTATTCACTTTTCTCAACTGCGATTTTTTTTCATCAATATTGTTTAATTGTAACTGAATGTTTTTGTCCAGTTCAGTCCCTCCCAAATCATTCAAATAAACTGCTCTGGCGTTGTTTATGTCGTTGAGATCCTGAATAGTCAAGGCTTGGTGTTTAGAATGTTCACTCAGAATTTTGGTTAGACTCTCTTCAATTTGCAGTTTCTCCTCTTCCAAAACAGATAACTGTTTAGAAAGTTTTTCAAGTCTTTCTTCCTGTTGGGTTAAATCCTGATTTAATATTTCTTCACGGTCCTTTGACTCTGATATAAGTGTTGAATAAGTTTTTTTGGTTTTAGAAATCTTGACTAAATCTTTAGTTTTTATCTTATTTATTTGATTTTCCAGCTTTTTAATTTCATTCTCTTTCGTACTCAACTTCAATTCCATCTCAACATGGTTAGATTTGAATTCTTGAAGAGCCTCTTCTTTTTCAGCCAGATTTTTTTCAATCTCTTCATGATCAGAATCGACAGCTTCTTTGCTGTCCTTTAAGGTCTCAAGTTTTGAATCAACCTCAAGCAACTGCCACAAATAGTACTGTTTCCAGAGATGTTCTTTTTCAGCAACCTTTGTAGAATACTTGGTATCTTTCAACACACTCTCCTTATAATGATGTAATTCTGTTTGCAATCTGCGTTTCTCAAGAATAGCAGCTTCACACTCTGCTGCTGTTCCTAAATACTCCTGTTTTAGATCATCATACTCTTTTTTAAACTGGATAGAGCCTGATATTTCTTCAAAGAACGCAGTCAAGTCACTTGGATTTTTGGATGCAACTTGTTCAACATCACCTTGAAAAACCAAAAAGTTTCTGACCTGAACTAAAATATTCTCTTGCTTTAAATAATCGATATATTCTTCAAAATCTGTTATGTTCCCGTTAACTTTGTAGCAAGTACTTCCATTGGTATCAATGTCTCTGTAAAACACGATAACATCTCCGTTATCTTTTTGATACTTTGCTTCAACAAATGCTTTTGATGGTTTCACGTGGTCATTTTGATCCTTTTTACCTCTGTATATCAGCTGAGACAAAGATGAGGATCTCAAATAGTGACTGTCAACGCCAAGAACAAAGGATATGGCATCCATAATGTTACTTTTACCTGAACCATTTGGTCCAATGATACTTATAAAATCTGCATCACCAAGGTTAATAACCACGTCGTTTCTGTAGGACTTGAAGTTGCTCAGAGTTAATGCAACAAGTTTACCCATTTTGGTGTTTTTGGTCGTTGTAATTGGTTTCAGTTAAGTTTTTTTTGATTATTTATTATATTATTATTACGTGTTAAGTTGTTGTTAATTCTTGAATATTATTATTACGCGTTAGTTTGAAAATAAAAATTCTGTTGTTAATCGGAAAAAAAAAATTGGAAAAAAAAAGTTTCGCGTTTTGTCATGTGACTTGGTAAAATCTGGATGGTACAATATATCTCTTTATACAGAACTTAAGTAGAAGCTGTGCTGAAGATAACGCATTTAATGGGTCAAATTGGTGGTTGGAATTATTTGAATAATAAGTTTAATTATGAAACTTTAATAGTAAGAGCTCTTTTTTATGACTTCAAATATGTTTCTTGTTGGGTATGATTCTTGGATATGTTGACAGTCTGCAATAACGCTGTGAGCATGTTGTGTATTTGGTTTCACCAAAAGGAACAAGAGCATAAATGCTGCAATATCAAAAACATGAATCTGACGTTGCTGTTATGATCGGTTTTCGTTTGCTGTGAGTTCTACAGCGCCAGTGTCAACGTAAAGTTCGTTTTTGGAAACAGGCTTTTAAAACAAATGTGATACAGAGATAGAGAGCAGACAATATGAACACAAAGATAAAGTGTAACCGCTAAACCATGATAATTGGTAGCTTGAATCAGGAATGGCTGCTTTGGGCGTTATGTGGAAGCCTGTTGAGTTCTTAGCCAGATGTGTTCATCGGAGTTAAGAAAAACGCACGTGACCTGACTGTTCAAGCGAAGAACTAGGCTTTAGAATTCTCAAAAACTAGAAGGGATTTGTGGGGATTCAATTCGTTTAAACTGGGCGTTTGCTGCAGGTGTTTCTGGGTAGATTTCTGGAGGGAGATTTTCAGCAGATGTACTCGGGTTTATGCCAACATGGTAGCAAAATGTTAAATATCATGATACAGGGTAATAATATTATGATACAGGGTTGTAATGTTATGATATCTGGTTATAGTCACCTGGTAGCGGTTTAAAATAGTATGATACCGAGTTATAATATCATGATACCGGTACACAATATCACGATACCGGTACATAACATCGTAATACTGAGAAGTAATATTATAATACTGGGTTGTAATATCGTAATACTGCGTTGTAATATTACAATACCAAGTTGTAATATCGTAATACCGGAACATACCATTGTAATACCTGGCTGTAATATCATGATACACGGAAATAATATCATAATAACGAGTAGTAACATCGTAATATATGGTAGTAATATCGTAATACCGGGTAGTAACATCCTAATACAGGGTTATAATCATGAAACCGCGGTATAATATTATGATACCGGGTTGCAATATCGTAATACTGGTACAGAATTTAACGATACCGGTAGATAATATAACGATACTGAGTTATAATCACCTGGTAGCGGTTTAAAATATAATGAAACCAGGAGATAACATCGTAATACCTGGACATAATATCATCATAACGGAAACAACTACCACTACACTACACTACACTGTTTCGGCTACCAACTACACTGTGCACCATTACTCGCCTCAGCTCTCTTGAATGTACATCCCCCGCATCTCTACGCTTCACAGACCATCACCCAAACCACTCTGCAAAACTGATGCCACAATGTTTGGCCGGGTATCTCTCTCGTGCTCTTCAAGCAGCCGCAGGAAAGTTTTTCCTCGTCTCTCCATCATATACTCTGGTTCAACACAGAGACCACCATTGACATCGCTGTCATGTGCCCCATATTCTTCTCTGGGCACTTTCTCCGTAAAGTCAAGAATAGCCAATTTAGAGCAGTGATCTTGCACTATAGCTGCATACACTTGGTCGCCATTGGTTCTTATACCCCATATATTATCGGCAGAGTTCAGCAAATCGGAGTACAGTTGTTTACCCGTTCTCAAATCACATATGGTGAACTGAGATTCTGAACCTAGAATAAGAAAGTTTTCGTCAAACCAAAACGACGAGGACGGCACTGTTCCGTCATGATAGTACTGAAACAAAACCTTATAATCGTTGGCATCCCAGCCCTTCACAGATCCATCAGCGGCAGCTGAACAAAGAATGTCGCCTTTCAATTCTAGCAGACCTACCAATCCAGCGTGACCATTAAGAATCATTGATGGCCTGCTATATGTCAGGAGTCTATCGTTGTCAAAATCCTTATAGCTGTACCGAGAATCAAGTTTCAGGTCCCATACAAATATTCTAAAGTCAGTGGAGGTGGAAAAAACCTTCTTGCGTACACTGTCATAGCAAACAGCATATACTCTGTTTCCATGACCTTTCAGGACTGTGATACAGGTCATAGTTTTCAAATTCCAAACACGGCAACTCCCATCATAAGAACCAGTTACCAAGATATTCTCGTGTACAGACATTGACCTCACAGAATCACTGTGGCCTTTCAAGGTTCCAATATAGTGGTCGTTGTTCTCAAGCAATGGATATATGTGGGTGTCCTGGTAGTCCATTTTCGGAGGCAGTTTCCATAATAGAACATTGCTGTCTCTGCTTCCGCTGATGATAACTCTGCCATAATCATCCAAATCAGTCAAATCCAGGCACCTGACAGTAGAAGTATGACCCATAAATATGTGAGTACAAAGAAAGGTATCTAGATCCCAGATTCGTATGGTTCTGTCGGTACCAGCGGTAATCAGTTGATTGGTCTTCACATTATACTTTAAGGCCCAAACACCGCCCTCATGACCCTTTAAGGTAGTCAAAAATTCGCCCTTGTGGTCGTAAATGTTGATCAAAGTATCGTCTGCAGCTGTGATCACATGCTTTGGTGTCAGCTCAAGACAGGTGATCACATCCACTTCGTGTGCATCTACAATTCTCGTGTAAGGAGCAGTCTCGTTTCTTTTCCAGCTTAAAAACTTGTTTTCTAGATACTTAAATTTGCGATAATTAGACTGGCTTGACACATTTGGGTCAATTGGAGTGTTTTTGAAGATGTTCTCCCGTTTCAAAACGTAGCTCCAAAGATTGTCATCGTTTTCAATCAGTCGTCTGTATGTTTTGTTCACTCTCATGCACTCTTTGAGATCTTGCAAAGGCAGGTTGCAAAATATTTCAGTCAAAACATTCTGCGGAAATACCTGTGAGAAGTCTGACTGGAGGGATGACTGAAGAACACCAAGAAGATCAGATACTTCTGCACGCGTCAGCAGCTTCAAGCTGTTGAAGATATGTAGTCTTTCAGTCTGATGGAGCAGGATTGAGTCTGGAACTGGTTCATTTGACAGTTCATTTGCTACATTTAGATTGTTGTTTTCAGTTTCACCACCTTCATTGTCGGAGTTGTCTGGTGACAGGATCACGTTGTTTGTAGCCAGAATGTCGCTGGTGTTAGTGGCTGTAGTCTTTGGTTTGTGAGTTGCAATATCTAGTTCTCTGTGCTCATCTCCATCATCCAGAAAAGGGTATATTCGGTCACCATTAGTTTGTGATATGATTGTGTTATATTTGATGAGATTTTCTTTGATGTAGTAGTCCAGCAGCTTATCGTTCACTGAATGTTTAAGCTCATTTGTTATCTTTTTAAGGTTAACCTTGGCTATCCTTTTTGCAAAGCGTGTGCGTAGATATCTTGACAAGCCAGGATAGGTGGGTTTTTTGTTGGTATTATTCATTATGGTAAGCAGAAATAGTTTGTTTTATATGTAAACAGGTCTGGTGAACTCCTAGATGCAGTTAAATAGCAACACTGTAATGATAGGTGGTGTGGTTTGAGAGTTATGGGAAGATGTATATTTAAAGTTCTGGTCAATTCGGCAGCAAATGCAGCGGTTGGAAGTAATATAAACTAAACTGGTTACCTAAACGTCAAACAAACTGGAAATAACTGGAAGCCAAGAAATATAACAAAAACAAGATATAGTAGTAGCACCAGCAGATTATTGAGACTGGGTGCTAGGGCAAATATATCTCGCTCAAAGCAGTAAAATTAACTTAAAAAAAGTGTGTAAACAGGCAAGCAGCGGAGACTAGAATCAGAAGTGTTTTTGGTGTGATTTTATGAGTGTTATTTGTTGGTTTTTGATGGGGATTGTGGAATAATTGGCTGGTGGAGTTGCTGTTGATGATCCTTGAGAAGATGTTGAGAAGAAGGGAAGATGGTATCTCCGACAACATGGGAGCGGGTAAAAAGAGCTGTGTGTAAAATGCGGTAGCGAATAAAAGTTGACATAATATGGTAGCGAATAAAAGCTAAAATAGTATGGTAGCGGTTTTTGTTTTCCTGCACCAAAGAGCTTATCTCCGATTTCTTTGCGCACTGCCGCATCATGGCACGCTGCATCAACCAAATGCTCAGCACAAGATACTATCCAAAACCAGTGCAGTGAATATGCGTCTTTTATCTTTTTAAATCCGTCACAACAATCTCACCCAATGCGGAAAGACGCCACTTTTATGGCCGGGTATTCATGTTTCTTGATTCGTTTTTTGTTTATCTCGTGCCTGGCGATTATTCCGTCGGAATTATGGCTGCCTGGTCTGCTTTTGGTCGCTAACTCCGGCCTACTTGTTGCTAGAATCGCGCTTGTTAGTAAAATCGCGCTTATATAGTTTTGCAGTTAGGATGCATGTTCTTGTTTATTTTTGTGAGACAATATTTTGTTGTTAGCTGATTGTTGCTGCGTAAATTGTTTACTGGTTTGTTGCCTGTTTTGTAACTCTGAGTTTTGCTGCGTAGTTTGTAACTTTGAGTTTTGCTGCGTATTCTGTTTACTGTGTTGATGAATTTGAGGTACCTGTACAGATTTCAGTACTTCTTGTGACGACTTGGATTTCCAGCCTGTTCATCACGGCCTGCTTTATACCATCCTCCTTGAAACACAGTACACCTTCAAATCACAAACCAATCAAAACAAATAATGGCTGCTAAAGAAAGAGAAATAGTCGTCGTTGGTGCTGGTGTTATTGGCCTCTCGTCAGTGTACCGTCTGTTGGAAGATATTTCTACGTACGATAACTCCAATATAAAGTACTACATCACGTTACTGGCTGCAAAGGGCCCAGACCTAAACTCCACTGATATATCCTACTCACCACAGTACACATCGTTCTTTGCGGGAGCCCACCAGAGACCGTTTCCGAGTGACTACAGTGATGATGAAAAGCTTACTTTCCAGAGGAGAGAATCTATATATACAAGCGACACATTCAGTTTTTTCGCTGCAAGAAAGTGGAATCACGACACAGAATCAACAATAAAGTTTACTAGAGGATACGACTGCATAGTCGGACCAAGCAAAGAGTATGCCAATTTCAATGACGGCTACAACAACCAAAGCCTCAAAAACTTCTGTGCGAAGGACAGAATAGATCCTGATTTGGTTCCTGCCAGCGAGCAGGCAGCATGTGACATGATATGCTCGTACGACACGTATGTTGTCAACACACCATTGTACCTCACGTTTCTGTTGAAGAAATGCATAGAGCTGTCCAAAAAAGCGGGAGCTAATGTTGAATTTAACTACGATTTCAACGTCAAGCTTCACTGTTTGCGAGACGCAATAATACACACCCAAACAGCGAATAAGCCGTTGATTGTGAACTGCACGGGAGCAGGTTTGCAGTGGGCCAGTTCTAAACCCGATGAGAACTACTTCCCAATACGGGGCCAAACACTGTTGATATCAGTTCCAAAACAGGCACCTCCAGGTAAAGAAAATGGAAGTAAAGAAAATAAAAGTAAGGAAAGTGCAAATAAACAAGCTTCAGATAAAGAAACTGCAAATAAACAAGCTGCAAATATAGAAAGTGCAAATGTAGAAAGTGCTCTGGCAGCAAAGTTTGAAACAGCAACCATCACGCACCAGAAGGGAAACACGTGGACGTTCCTGATCCAAAGACCGCTTCCTGAGTCGCACCCAGAGCACACCAGCAAGTTGTACTTCATTGTCGGAGGAACAAAACAAGCCAATTCGACTGTAGAAACTGCTTCTGAGAGTGACACTGCAACGCTTCTCCAAAACGGGAAGCAAATATTCCCAAACCTGTTCAAGCAGAAGTGGAAGCTGGAGAGAACGAATGTGGGATTCAGACCAGCAAGAAAAGGTGGTTCTGACGTCTCATTGGTCCACCGAGTGTGGCAGGAAGAACCGTTTGCGGTGGTAAATGCTGTCGGTTTTGCTGGCTACGGTGTTGAGTGCAGTATGGGCGCAGCACAGCACGTTGTTTCCCTCGTTAAACGCGGTTTCAGGGAGTCGCTTTTGTGAAGTAGCAGGTTTTCTAAAAGAATACATTTAGTTGGATTTAGTTTTACAAGAACAGACATCATATTCAATATAAATCTGAAAGAATACATGCTGAGTGGAGTAGTGTGATAAGAATATATATGGAGCTGCAGAGCTTTAGAGGAGTACATGATATATTCAATATAAATCTGAAAGAACACATGCTACATGCAAAATCAATCTAAAAGAAACGTAATGGATTCAAGATAAAAATTAAAGAAGACATGATATAAGCAACTACAACTACAACTACAACTACAACTACAACTACAACTACAACTACAACTACAACTACAACTACAACTACAACTACAACTAC